>JAPJBO010000517.1:0-162518 GCA_030068145.1 Diplonema papillatum | reverse complement strand
CATGAGTCACGGTCGGAGTTCTACTCCATGCACAGGAAGAGTCCGTCCTTCTTCTTTCCTAGTTTGACAAAAGGAACAAAAGAACGACTTGCCCGTACAAGTAAATGCAGTTCTCGCCCCCTGCATGTCTTCCGTAGTTGCTTACTCAAAAAAAAAAAAAGAAATTTTTTTTTTTTGGAGCGCGGGACACTGTACAAGCCATGTTGGTACAGCGGGGCTACCGGTATCCGGTTGCTTCCGGAGCGGGAGCCCAAAAAAATGCTTCTTCAGCACACAGTGAACGCCAGTCTCACTGCGACCTGGGCTGGCCTGCTAGCGAGCAGGGTAAAAAAACCCGCGATGCAGTGACACTACCCCCTGCAACAGGGTGGACCGCTTCGTCCGGTCGCGCCCCACCAGATGCAATGACTATTCTTGCCACCCCTTGGGCTACCTGAAAGCTCAATTGGTGGAAGAAGTCCTGGCAGGCGGCCGAAGCGGTCCGGTCTTCACGGAGGGCGCTTTTGCGGGCTATTTGCCGCAACTCCGTGAGTGCTCCAGGACACCACGCTCCGAAGGTGTCCACGACTAGCGGGACAGCGAGCCATTCCCGAGGGTTTGGCTCGTTGTCGATAATGCCGCGGTACTTGCCTTCTTTGACAGCTGTTGCGTAGGCTGTCGCCGCCCCCCCTGGCTTCTCCGCTGCCCTCTTAGCGTACTTGGGATTCGATGGCTGCAGGGGGAAGGTGACGGCGACATCTAACACAACGGTGGTGCCGTCCCGGACATAGCTGATGTCCGGGCGCTTTCGCTCCGTGTTCGAAAACACGGGGCGCTCGACCGCCGGGGCCAGCAGCCCGCGGCGGGCGAAGTCAGCGATGACGTCGCGGAGTGCATTGTGCATTCTCGTCCGGCGGCCGCCGGAGAAGCAACTACGCGCGTGCACTCCGTCAACGTCTGCCGAGCCTGTCCCGCAGAGACGACAGATGCTCGGCATGGGGGCGATGGGCAGCCCGAGCCGAAGCCGGATGGCCACCGCGAGCTCCGCGGGGGATAGCCACAGCCTGGGGTCCGCCTCCGCGTTGCCGTAAAGCCACGCGGACGCATGCTGGCCGGAGCAGCTTTGGATCCGCGCCCGGATTTGGACCTGCTTCAGGGCCAGTGCCGGCCCTTGGAGCTGGCCCGACCGGCCAAGCTCCTCGGTCATCGAGTCAAGGAGGGCCTTGCGCCGCTCGCCGTGAACCGTCGTGGACCACACTTTCTGTCCACGCCCCCCGTAGTTATCCCGTGCCTGCAGAACGTCCTGAATCTTCTCCAGGACGGAATCAAAGGGTGCAAGGCGCGGGTCTTCGAGGGACGCTAGAAAGGTGTCGTCCTCGTTGAGAAGCATCGCGTGCGGCAGGACGTAGGGGGTCACCAGGGACGACAGGCAAGCCTCGCCGTCAAAGGTGGCCGCGATGTGCGCGATCGCCGCTGTATCTGCGCAGGAGTGCAGGCCCAAGCCGCCCAGCCTGACGGGAAGGGAAGCCAGGGCCCAGGCGGATGCGTCCGTCTCTATGCCCGTGATCGTCGCCAGGCAAGACTGCGTGGCCTGATCGATGCCAGCGAAGTCAAAGACGGCCCCCACTGCGCGCATGAGGTGGACGACGCTGACGAAGCCGGCGCAGAACTTCAGCAGTGTCAAAGCCACATGCGCATCAGGGAGGGAGGCTATCATCCGCATCTTCCTCTCGGCGCCTTTGGCCGCTTCTTCGACGAAGACACGCATCTTCTCGGGGGAACCGCAGGGGACGCCAAGGTGCTGAATCTCGTCTAGCGGACAAGTCTCGATGCCTTGCAGGGCCTCGGGGATTGTGGCGCCGGGGGCGACGGACAGCCTGCACTTCCCCCGGTTCAGGCGGAGCCCGACCGCTGTCGCCCTGTCTTCGAAGTCCCGCAGCCAGCGACCGAGGGAGTCGAGCTCCCCCCCGGCCGCCCCGTCATCGAGGAAGAACGTCAGAAGGTCAAGCTCCGCCTGGCTCAGCGCCCCCTCAGGGGCGCCCCGGGCTGCCGAGGATCCTGCAGGTGGCGGCGACGCTGCTGGGTCCCCCGAGCCTGGGGCCTGCGCCGGCACTGGCGGGGTGGTCAAATCCCATTCACGAGCATTCTCAAAACTTTTTGCCCATTCACGAGCATGCTTGAACTTTTCGCCCATTCACGAGCATTCTCGAAGTTTTTGCCCATTCACGAGCATGTTTTAACTTTTCGCCCATTCACGAGCACTGCCATTCCCATTCACGAGCATGATTTTTTTTTTAGCCCATTCACGAGCATTCCTCAATAGTTTTAGCCCATTCACGAGCATAGCCTAACTTTTTGCCCATTCACGAGCATGCTTCAAACTTTTTGCCCATTCACGAGCATGCTCAAAACTTTTTGCCCATTCACGAGCATGCTCAAAACTTTTTGCCCATTCACGAGCATGCTCAAAACTTTTTGCCCATTCACGAGCATGCTCAAAACTTTTTGCCCTTCACGAGTATTCTTATTTTTTTTGCCCAATCACGAGAATTCAAGCATAACTTGCCATAAGTCAAATTGGCTCAAGCTACCGAGTGCACATTACACGTGTAGGCGAGTTCAAACTTTCAGCCGTTCAGCTTAGAGCAGGATCAGTTCAATTCTGTCGCTCCCATTCGGTGATACGGATCTCTCAACAGCTCAGTCGTGCATGTCATGACTGTCCAGTTCTGTTTTGTGTTTCCGACGATCCCGTTTTTCTCAATTACGTTTCCTTCTTCAAGTGTTTCCTAATAGTTTTGCGTCGCCGACCATGATGAAAGTCGGCCCGTTTAAAACGGCGTTTTGGGTATTACCGTACTTTGGGTATTGACACCGGCCTGCTCTGACAGATGTATTTCGACCTTTGAGTTTTTTTCTTAGCCACATGCAATGTGTGAGGAAACTGAACCGCCCAAGTAGGACCTTCTGATCATGATCATTTGCCAAATTTACCACCTGAAACCACGTCCAGGATTTGGCTCAGGGTAGTGCGGTCAAAAAAAAGTGACGTGGCTCTTATTATTTACGCACAGCCGTTTGTTTGTGCGTATGTGTATCACCTGTATGGTAATTTCCACAGTACGCTGCCAACCGTCACTTTTTGATAATGACAACCGCGGTTGTTACCATAAAAAAACTTTCCCTTTCTACGTTTTTCCTACTCTCGCGGTGTACGGTTTCCTTGTTTGGTCATTTGAAAAATCGAATCTCGAGTCCAAGAACTACTGCAACTCACTGACTTAGAGCAAGTTAGACACATCCTGAACAGTACCCCTTGCAGAACCAGGATTGAACCAGGATTGTGTTGTCGTTGACTGGGAATCAAGGGAGACAAGCTTTGAGATTTCGTCGCGAGGTGACCCCTCGCCCGCTAAAATGCCCCCTCTCGGGCTCACCCCCTCGCCATTTTTTTTCGCGTCAAAGTTCCTGTTCTGGCCCTCGGCTCCCTTTGTAAAAAGGTTGAGCTCTGGGCCGGTGCGGGAGCTTCCCGGCGCGGAGAAGAATGGAGATGGCCATGGTCACCTTTACCACTTTTTCTTCATCGGGTTTGTTAGGCTGCCGCATATTAGGCATGAGCCTGTGCGGTCGCAAAGCCGGGAACTTTGCCATTATAGTCCACGATTCTTACTGGGGGGGGTCGAATACAAGAGGTACCTCTTCTATTCGGCGTGCCGATCCTGCAATTTTCCCGAAAAAGAAATGGAAAAAAGTACCGCAAACCCGGAAACCGCGGGAACTCCCTTCTTCTTGAAAGACGCACGTAATTTGTGGTCCCCGGGTCTATTTTTCACGGTTCTCTTCATCGGAGCTGAACGCGAGCACAAATTCGCCGGAAAAGGTCTGCTGCACGGGCCTGCAAAGAAATGTCACCAACCAGTGGGTCGATTTCCGTCCTTTCCATTGCAAACCTGTGGGTTCCACGCCCGGTGCCCCGCATCTGGTAAAGACCCACGAACCACGCACATAATTCTTGGTCCCCGGGTCTATTTTTCGCGGTTCTCTTCATCGGAGCTCATCGCGATCAGAAAACCGTCGAAAAAGGTCTGTTATGCGGACCAAGAAAAAATCCAACTTTTTTCCAGATTTCCAAAATGCCTCTTGTATTCAAGGTACCTCTTCTATTCAAGGTACCTCCTGAATTCGACCCCCCCCAGTAAATTTTGCCATTATAGTCCATGTTCCTTAGATTTTGCCATTATAGTCCACATTGTTAGATCTGCAGTCCTGTCCGCTGTGACCAAGATTTTGGGCAAGTTTGGGACCCAAGTTTGGGACCCAAGTTTGGGACCCAAGTTTGGGACCCAAGTTTGGGACCCAAGTTTGGGACCCAAGTTTGGGACCCAAGTTTGGGACCCAAGTTTGGGACCCAAGTTTGGGACCCAAGTTTGGGACCCAAGTTTGGGACCCAAGTTTGGGACCCAAGTTTGGGACCCAAGTTTGGGACCCAAGTTTGGGACCCAAGTTTGGGACCCAAGTTTGGGACCCAAGTTTGGGACCCAAGTTTGGGACCCAAGTTTGGGGCCCAAGTTTGGGGCCCAAGTTGGGGACCCAAGTTGCAGGAGAGAACAGCAGACTTCCTTCGCGCTCTTTGTGCAGTTAAGAATAGCTCGTGAGTAGACAAAGTTCGTGAACGGGCAAAAAGGTCTGCAACATGCTCGTGAATGGGCAAATATTTTGAAGCATGCTCGTGAATGGGCAAAAAGTTTTGAGCATGCTCGTGAATGGGCAAAAAGTTAGGCCATGCTCGTGAATGGGCGAAAAGTTAGGCCATGCTCGTGAATGGGCGAAAAGTTAGGCCATGCTCGTGAATGGGCGAAAAGTTAGGCCATGCTCGTGAATGGGCAAAAAGTTTAAGGTGCTCGTGAATGGGCAAAAAGTTTGAAACATGCTCGTGAAAGGGCAAAAAGTTAATCCATGCTCGTGAATGGGCAAAAAGTTAAAGATTGCTCGTGAATGGGAATTGACCCGGGCTGCCCCCCGATGGCGCCAGCAGGCTCCGGCTGACCGGAGTCCCATACGGGCGTCGCGGAGGCAGAATCGGCGGGCGCCTGCGACGAAGCCAGGGCCGCGGGGACGGGCGGCTGTTCCTCGGGGCTCGGCGGAACAACGACATCGTGCAAGGCGAGGCTGAAAAGCAGCGGCCCCAAGGGGTCCCCTTGTTGGACTCCGCACTCGGAGGAGATCTCCCGGTCGCCCACCACTAGCGCGGAGTGTTTCTCGTACGCTGCCAACGCGTACCCCAACAGTTGGGGGGCGTGTCGGTTGACACTGCGGATGATCGCTTCCCGCCGCAGCATATTGAAAGCGTTGGCGAAGTCGATCTGCAGTATACCCCTGTCGGTCACGTCTCTGTCGCGGTACAGGGCCGCAACCCTGCGGATGGCGTGCACGCCTGCGTCGGCCCCCGCCTTGACACTGACACCGACTTGCCCACTCCGCAGGAGGACGTTCGCCCCCAGGTCCTTGATTGCCCGGTCGGATGCGAGGACCTTGCCGGCCACCCGGCGCAGGATCTCCCCACATGCAATGGGCCTGATGCCGCCGGACTTCTTAACCAACGGGACGAGCCTCGCCCCGAGGGCTAATTCCCATTCTCGAACACAATTTAACTTTTTGCCCATTCTCGAACACTCGCTAACTTTTTGCCCATTCTCGAACACTTTTTAACTTTTTGCCCATTCTCGAACAGTCGCCTAACTTTTTGCCCATTCTCGAACATTGAAATTTGCCCAGGGTGGGATTCGAACTCACCACCCATACATCCAAAAAATCCCAGCCATTTTTGGGTTCGCCATTTCCGATTCCGATTTCCGTCGGATCCGTTCCTCGAACAAGGTGCCAGCATTGTGGTTGGCTGCTGCGTCCCGGCTCGGTATCCTGGTTGCGCACTGGGTCATTGACACCGCAGACTACGGGTAAACGGTTTTCTAAACACAGATTCGTGCATAATTCAGGTATGCGCGAGTGACCAGCCCGTTCTACTTGTAGCGCTTCCTAATTCTGTGCCGAAACCTCTTCAGAATCAGAGCCACTGTTTTACCACGAGTAGTAACCAGCGACGGGCGCGACGTCACGAATGACTCCAGAGGAGGAGCGGGAGAGACTCAGAGCGGTAAGTAACGCCGCAGCCAATCAAGATTTGAGTGATGCTACTCTTACAGTAGAAGCTGCAAAGAAAAAGTGCCAGTCGTCTGAAAATAATCAGGAGCTGGCGGATGGTGACTGGATCTTGTCCTCCCTGCCGCAGGCTGGCAGGCTGAGAGAGAGACTGGAATTGCCGGCGAGCCGCCAGGGCGCATGGCAGGAGCCATTTCTCCTGCCATCATGCAGCCATGTGCCAAGTGTAACCGCCACTTCAACTCTGAAAAAAAATTGACCAAAAAAATTGGACCCCGAATTTTTGACCAAAAAATTTGACCCAAAAAATTTGTCCTAAATTTTTGACCCAAAATTTTTGACCCACAATTTTTTTCCTAAATTTTTGACCCAAAAAATTTCGGTCAAATTTTTTGGATCACTTTGCTGCAGAGATTGCAAGCTGCTTCTCCTGGTGTAGGTCAGTGAACTAAGGTCACTCAATGGCCGCCGCGCAATTTGCAAGCAAGACGAGCAAACTCAGTGAAGTCTGTGCCGGGGTTTTAAACGGGGTAGCTCGCACACCACCGTCACGTGTAGAAGCTTGAAGCAACCAAGAACCCGAGTTTAGATGCCGAAGAGGCTGCGGCCTGAAGTTAGCAAGGGTACCGTCTTCGAATCAGTGAACGCAGCTGTTCTCGCGGTGAAACTTGAGGCAAATGTCTCGGGGAAGTGACATTTTCACCACAAAAACTGGAATGTTCGAGAATGGGCAAAAAGTTAAATAGTGTTCGAGAATGGGCACAAAGTTACCGAGAATGGGCAAAAAGTTAAAAAGTGTTCGAGAATGGGCAAAAAGTTAGCGAGTGTTCGAGAATGGGCAAAAAGTTAAATAGTGTTCGAGAATGGGCACAAACATAAGGAAGTGTACTATAATGGGAATTGTCCCTCGCCCCGAACAGGTACGGCCGGGCGGCTGCAGCCACCCTACCGGAAGAGAGGGCCCAGACCGCGTCTGCCACTGCCTCTTTGAACGACCCGGAGACGTCCCACAGGTCGAGGAGGTGCTGCGCAGACAGGCCGGACGGGCCGGCGGCGGTGCCTTTCGGCATCTTCTTCAGCACCCGGCGGATGACGCCCGGAGAGGGCTTCGCAACGGCCACGGGCCGCAGGCTGCGGTCGTCAGGCAGCTCGGGGGCAGGGGGGTGCAGTTCCATCAGGGCCGCCAGCGTGGCGTCGTCCGCCGGAGCAGTCTGCGCCGCGGAAAGCGCAGAGACGGCCCGCGAGTAACATCGGTCGCGGGCCCGCCGGAGGACCTGCCGCACGGTGGCCCCGTCCAGGTCGTCCACGGACTCGACGTCCGTTTGCAGCTCGAGCCTGTTGTCGACGTCGTCTGCAACCGGGTAGGTTCGCCGGCGCGCGCGGCGTTCGGCCTTCCCGGCTGAGACGGCCCGGGCCTCAGCCCACAGGGTGTCCAGCTGCCCGGCCCTCCAAAGGCGGACGCGGCGGCGGAGGGCCTCCGTCACCGCCTTCCGCCCCCCCCGGTGGGTGGTCGCGAGGACGAGGGGGGCGAAGGCGTACGCCCGCAACCACCCGGCGTCATCGGTGGCTGCCCTGAGGACGGTCTCGAAGAGAGCTGAGACCTGCGGCTTTGCGGCTGCCGGTACCCGCTCCAGAGTACGAATGCCGGCAGTCGCAACCTCTTCGAACGTGAAGGGGATTGCTCCCCCCCGATGGCCGTCTAGGCCCGCGGCCCCGGGAGCGCCCCCTGATGGCTCCGCGGGAGTCCGAGGCGGGATCGCCGCCGGCTCCCTCCCGCCAGCCACGGCTTCCCGGTAGGCCTTGGAGCAGGGGCACCACATCCGGTGTCTACCCCTCCGTTCCCCGGTCGTGCGGCAGATGCACACGGGCGCCGGTGCCCTCTGCGACCCCGCTGCGTTCTGCAGACTGGCCGATGGCGGCCCCGTGCTGGCCGGTGCCGGTTCAGCGCCCGTGGGGGCCGGGTCCTGTGCGTCGCTGGCTGCCGGCCCTGGGTTGGGGTGGATGTCTCCATCCACGCAGAGATCGTCCCCGCCCCGCCCTCGCGAGAGGACGCGGACGGCCGCGGAGCTGCAGCCCCCCGAGGGGCCCGGCAGCGGCCCCGGGTTGCGCTCGACGTCCCCGTCAACGCAGGGGTCGTCCCCCCCCCTTCCCAGGGAGACGTGCGCGTGCGGGGGCGCTGGGGCCATAGCTGTCAGCCACAAGATAGCCACTAGTGGCTAATTGGGAGCCACAAAGTAGCCACAAACCTTGTGGCTACCTTTGTGGCTAATTATGCAAAATTTTGGTACCACGGAAAACCGCGTGGAACTAGCTTTTTCGGCCAGAAAATGCATCTGAAACACAATTTCTGACGATTTTGACAGGTTTTTGAGCCAGAATCTGGATAAGCTGCTTCGCCCTATCCTCAGCCGCGAGTCAGCGAGAACGTTGGCAACTCTATCAGTAATTTCGTACAACACCGAAGCAATTCAAGGCTTGAAAAGTTCAGAAAACAACAACAAACTGCCGCATCGTGCCAACACGGTCGCAAAACTAATGCCAATGCCATAATTCTAGTACATTTTGAGTCGGAGAGTGCACCGGAGGAAGACGAACCCGTCGAAAGCGAAGTTGATAGTTCAGACAGCAGTCAGTACGAACCTGCCAATGCTTCTGTTGACAGGTTTTGGAGCAGGCAAGGAATCAATTTAGTTCAAAGGGTCTCTTGTCCGCAAACCCGTTCAGTTGCGGGGTTCATAGTCTCCAACTTTTCCTGCCAAAGGACCAAACCACGCAGTTGGTGACAACCGTGGTCTAAGGTTACTAGTAACGACGACAAAGCACGCTGATATTCTGGGATACGCAGGAGGACAGCAACGACCCAGCAAACGGCAGAGCATTTCACAATTACGACGGCTCTTCTGCTCGGTGTGCAAGCTACCCCGTCACCAGCGAGTTTGCTTGCTTGCCGGCCGTTGAGCGCAACTACACGGCAGCAGGCATAGTACAGCAGGAGCACACTGACAGTGTGACTGACTCCCTGTACCCAACAGCTGTTACTGAGTGGCACTGTTACACTTGTTGCAATCAATGTACGAAAGAGTTCAAGAAGGAGCCATGAAAAAGTATCCGAGAAAAGTAGCGGGGGCAATCTCTCACACGTCTTGGAAATTCCTCGCGGGCTCCTGTAGCACCCCAGCCAGGGCACAAGGGAAATGGCTTCTGGTGGCTGACTTTCCGACAATACCGGTCCCAGCCTGCCGGGCAGCACGAGCCGCAGGCCCGCGGCAGGGAGCTCAAGCTCAGTCACCATCCGCCAGCTCCTGACTATTATCAGACGGCTGACACTTTTCTTTGCAGCTTTCTAGCATCATTCAAATCTGATTGGCTGCGGCGGTATTGGTTGCCGCTCTCTCCCACTCCTCCTCTGGGGTCATTGAAGAGGCTCGGAGAGCGCCGGTCGCTGGTTGAGAGGCCCTCTCAGAGGGTTTTAGGACAGAAATGGTAAGCGCTGTGCAAGTAGAACGGGTCTGTCACTCTCGCTAACCTGAATTATGCACGATTCTGTGTGCATAATGCCTACTACTACTTTAGTAGCAGTAGAGTTTTAGTAATCCGTTTACCAATGGTACCCCAGGGTGCGCAACCAGGATGCCGAGCCCAGGGTGAAGCAGCTCACCAAAATGCTGGCCCAAAAACCTGTCAAAATCATCAGAAAATGTTTTTCAGATGCATTTTCTGGCCGAAAAAGCTAGTTCCACGCGGTTTTCCGTGATACCAAAATTTTGCATAATTAGCCACAAAGGTAGCCACAAGGTTTGTGGCTACTTTGTGGCTAAATGGGGCCACAATGTGGCAACCTTGTGGCTGACAGCTATGCTGGGGCATGGGCGGCCCGGACGCTGTCCGGGAAGAGGACAGGCGTCAAGGACGCGGAGGACGAAGCCGGGGGACTTCGCCTCGCCGCCGTGCCTCTCCCTTGGCCGGCCGAAGCAGGGGCCGAAGGGCTGCGCCGCCCAGTCGCCAGCCGAGCGGCCAAGGCCCGGGCCGCCGCCGCTATACCGGCGCCCCGGCCTCGCCCCATACCCGCGAACGACTTCCGCCTGACTACGGAGGCCGGAGTCCCAACTGGCGACCGGGACGCGGGGCGCTTAGCAGGGGTCCCCGGTGTTCCACACACATAGCTGTCAGCCACAAGGTTGCCACATTGTGGCCCCATTTAGCCACAAAGTAGCCACAAACCTTGTGGCTACCTTTGTGGCTAATTATGCAAAATTTTGGTATCACGGAAAACCGCGTGGAACTAACTTTTTCGGCCAGAAAATGCATCTGAAACACGTTTTCTGACGATTTTGACAGGGTTTTGGGCCAGAATACGGGTTAGTTGCTACACCCTGGGCTCGGCATCCTGGTTGCGCACCCTGGGGTACCATTGGTAAACGGTTTACTAAACCGCTACTGCTACTAAAGTAGTAGTAGGCATTATGCACACAGAATCATGCATAATTCAGGTTGGCGAGAGTGACAGACCCATTCTACTTGCAAAGCGCTTACCATTTCTGTCCTGAAACCCTCTGAGAGGGCCTCTCAACCAGCGACCGGCGCTCTCCGAGCCTCTTGAATGACCCCAGAGGAGGAGTGGGAGAGAGCGGCAAGTACCGCCGCAGCCAAACAGATTTGAATGCTGCCAGAAAGCTGCAAAGAAAACGTGGCAGCCGTCTGATAATAGTCAGGAGCTGGCGGATGGTGACTGAGCTTGAGCTCCCTGCCGCGGGCCTGCGGCCCGTGCTGCCCTGCTGGACTGGTATTGTCGCAAGTCAGTCACTTTCAACTTTCCCTTGTGCCTTGGCTGGGCCTGTGCTACAGGAGCCTGCGAGGAATTTCCAAGACGTGTGAGAGATTGCCCCCGCTACTTTTCTCGGATCTTTGGCTCCTCCTTGAACTCTTTCGGACGCTGATTGCAACAAGTGTAACAGTGCCACTCAGTGACAGCTGTTACAGGGAGTCAGTCACACTGTCAGTGTGCTCCTGCTGTACTATCATAGTAACTATGCCTGCTGCCGTGTGAAGTTGCGAGCTCTGTGCACTTTGCAAGCAAGCAAGCAAACTCGCTGGTGACGGGTACCGAGTAGAAGAGCTGTCGTAATTGTGAGCTCCGTTTGCTGGGTCGTTGCTGTCCTGTTTAACCTTGGGTATCTTAGAATATCAGTGCATCGCCGTTACTAGTACGGCTGTCTCCGGCGTGGTTTGGGTCCTTTAGCAGGAAAAGTTGGAGACTATGCACTCCGCAACTGAAACGGGTTTGCGGACAAGCGACCCTTTGAACTAAATTGATTCCTTGCCTGCTCCAAAACTTGGCAACAGAAGCATTGGCAGCTTCGTACTGACTCTGCGGTCTGAAATATCAACATCGCTTTCGACGGGTTCGTCTTCCTCCGGTGCACTCTCTGACTCAAAATGTAGGCATTAGCATTGGTGCTGCGACCGTGTTGGCAAGATGCAGCAGCTTGTTGTTGTTTTCTGAACTTTTCAAGCCTTGAATTACTTGCAGTGTTGTACGAAGTTACTGATAGAGTTGCCAACGTTGCCGCTGACTCGCGGCTGAGGATACGAGGCCAGGGCGAAGCAGCTTACCCAAATTCGGGCCCAAAAACCTGTCAAAATCATCAGAAATTGTGTTTTAGATGCATTTTCTGGCCGAAAAAACTAGTTTCACGTGGTTTTCCTGGGTATCAAAATTTTGCATAATTAGCCACAAAGGTAGCCACAAGGTTTGTGGCTACTTTGTGGCTCCCAATTAGCCACTAGTGGCTACCTTGTGGCTGACAGCTATGCCACACACAGCATTCAGCAAGTTCTGACAAGCTTGGCTGACGGGTGGGCGCGGGTCCGGCGAGCAGGCTGCCCCCGCCGGGGTGTGAGCGTTGCCGCCCGGCCCAGCGGCGGGGGTCGCCGACTCTGACGGCCCCTCCACTGGGGCACGGGAGGTGCGCCCCCCCCCAGGCACTGCCTGTCGGGAACGACGCTTCCGACGGAGTGCCCCATGCTAGGCCCGAAGGGGGCGTCTCCCACCCGGCGAGGGGGTCTTCGGCGCTGTGGGGCTGCTTGCGGCGCCTGGCCGCCGGCGTGTCGACCGGCGAGCGCGACGCAGGGCGCTTGTCGCCGGGGACCAAGCCGGCCCCTGGAGTGCCGGGCCCGACCCCCGGGGACGGGCCGTTCCGGGCAGGCCCGGCCCCCGCGACCGGCGGCAAGCCAGTTCCGGCGCCCCCCTCTCTGGGGCTGACTTCCGCTGGGGCCGCGGCCAGGCCGGACCTGCCGTTCGTGGCCGACCCGTTCCCGAGGCCGGCCTCCGAGGGTGCCTCCGGTTGGCCGGGTTCGGCGCTCGCGTCCGGCGCGTCGCTCGCCGGCTGGCCCGCCAGCGACACGTCGCCCCCGGGCCCCCCGTTGCCGGAGCCCGGGCCGCTCCTGTCACCCCCGTCGCGATCGTCGCCTCCGCCGCGGCCCCCCACGTCGCCCGACTCCGATTCACCATCAGAGTCCGACTCGTCGGAGTCCGGGAAAGGCTCGGCAGCCGAGGATCCGCTCGCAGCCAGGTCCGCGGCGTGACGGAACCGACGACGCTCCCGCCGGAGCCTACGCTCCGCGGTCTGGGCGTCGGCTGCCCTGTCGCCGCCGGCGCTCCGGCGGGTTCTACCCGGTCGGTCCCCTCGATAGCGTCGGGGGAACCGGCCTGGTCTGCCGCGTCGCGAGCTGCGCCGGCTGCGACCGGGGCGGCCCCCCTGTGGGGCGCGGCAGGACCCAACGCTCGATCAGGGGGTGGGTGAATTGGCTCAATAATGGGAATTGTCCCGCTGTAAAGGGCACCAGCCCCCAAGTTTGAGTCTAAAAAATTCACCCGAGGTGGGACTCGAACCCACAACCGCTTGATTCGTAGTCAAGCGCTCTTCCATTGAGCCACTCGGGCGATGATTGAAAAAAAAAAGAAAATACTTTATTGGTTGTCTCACACCGTGTCCAATACAGTACGTAATCTATTAGGCCAACGGTAGAGAACGATTTCGTGCCCAAGAAAAAACGTTAGTAACAAAGACAGTTGTCACGAACTCCGACCGGTAATATGTCCAACGTTTGGACTGCTGACAAAGAGGCTGGAATTGTCCTCCAGCTGCACGAGGCTGTCTCAGGTCAAATTCAACATGGGAGCATCGCCAAGGAAATCGAAAAGCGCCTGTCCTGCATACTTGGATCTGAAGGACGAGTTGTCCAGCCAAAGGTGAAGGGGGAGCCCGGCTCCAGGGTGTACTATGCCCTTTACTTCGACAGGGTTCCGGTCATCGAAGGCTTGTTGCGGGCTTCTGGTAGGGAAGCTCTGTTCACCAATCAGTTAATGAACAGAAGCACCTATGACCAACGCCGCAAATTTGCGATGGTGTGGCTGAACGGGGACGACAAACGGGAGAACGCCGCGGAAGTGTGGACGAAGGTCGAAGCGAGTGGAGTCGAGCACTGGGGCCTTGTAGTGACGAAACTTGGTCTTGGACTCCGCGTTGAGGCGGCCGAGCAAGAGAGGGTGGCGGCAATACTCGAAGGGACGCCCGATACGACCCACTACTACAAGGTTCGCGGTGCACCGGAGAACGTAAACAAGAGCCAGCTGACGAAGGCATTGGGAAAAGCTGGATGGGAATCGACACCGATCCGACCGGGGAACGACGAAGCGGGCCAATTCTGGCATGTCAAGAGTCTGACCCCGCAGACTGCCTCTGCATTTGAAGTCGACGGCGTTAAGCTGAGTCTGTCCTCCTCCGACCGACCAAACCATACCATCACCAAGTCGTACTCAGCTGCTCTTGTGGCCTCCAAGTCAGCTGCAGCAGCGTCGCCCTCCGCTACAACCCTCAGTCCCTCGAAGTATGTTACGAAGGAAGACCTCGAGAGAGCGCTGAATCATCAGCAACGCTCTATCACTGCCCTCGAAAAGGAGAGCTCGAGGAAGATGGACGAGCTGCGTGTCGAGATCAAAGGGGACCTTGTCGCGGCTGTAGAGTCTCTCTCGGCGAATATGGCATTAACACTGAAAGGTGTCGTCGAAGGCAGTCACTCTGAGATGCGCTCGATGTTCACTGACCTCCAGACTGAAATAAGAATGAAGAAAAACAACACCGCCGTAACCAACACCGACTCCCCGAGGGCCCAAATTCAGAGCGCCAAGACTGGACCGAAAAGAAGCAGAGATTCGACTTCTCCGGAATCCGAGACTAAGTCCTTGGCTGCTGCGAAGAAAGGCCCGAAGCTTCACAACAACTCCGCCAAGTGACCCAGCTTGCAACGAAACTTGGATTCTAAACCATCTCCTGCCTATCATCGCCGAGCTTTCCAAACAAAACTAGATCCTGACTCCACCCACAACTGTCCACGTATCCCCTTCTTGAGTTCCAGAAGCTGTACCTCGTGCTCCCCGCGGACGAACCCACACGGCCTGCTACTACTGAGATGTGGTGATATTCACCCCCACCCTGGCCCGGTGACAACAGCCTGTTACCTCGGACTTCGCTTTCTAATTTTCAACTGCAATAGCTGGGTCCGGAGACGTGACTTTATTCTGGATCTAATTGCCAAGCACGGCATTGATGTTGTACTCTTACAAGAAACCAACCTCCCCTCCGACGTTACAGTGACCGTACTTGGTTTCAACGTTGAGCAACAAGCCAGAATAATTGAACGTAACCCGGGCTCCAGCAGTCGTAGAGTAAGTGGAGGGCTAATCACCCTTGTTCGGAACACTATCGCGTACCGGCGTCTTGTCTACAGCTCTCCCTGCGCCGACGATGCGACGGAACGACTTGATGTTGAACTCGCTCTACCTGACGACCGAAGACTCTTAGCTGTCAATATCTACAAACCACCCATACCGCCCTACTCTAGACATGACTCGCGTACAGATCACTTTGATCCTCAGTATCTCCCGTTCAGCAATGCTGTTATTGCTGGTGATTTCAACTTGCACCACCCGCTCTGGGAGGCACAATCACTTCCAAACACGCGGAGTTCGTCTCTCGCGAACTGGATCCTTTGCTCCGACCTGACTGTTTGCAACAATCCTGCTGTATCAACTCGACCACACTCGTCGACATCGCCTGACTTGGTTCTTTCACCGCACGGCCTAGATTTCACATGGAAGACGCTCGACGTAAATGGAGGTTCCGATCACGCACCAATGATTCTCAACATTCCCTCCAACCTCACCCGTCCTACAGTGAAGCCGAAGCCGTTCAGGTGGAACAAGGCAGATTGGGAAGCTTTTGGCTCTTCTGCTGACCTACTGCTTGAAGGCCTCCCGGTCAACGACATTGCTCAAATATCCAAACGCTTCTCGGCGTCCTTACGTGCTGCTAGGGATCGCCATATACCGACTTCGACATCCAGACGTGGTCATGCCTGGTTCACCAGCGAAGTGCGTACTGCGATTGAAGAAAGGGATCGTCTACGCGCAGACCTTGCTGATCGTAACAGACCGCCTGATGACGTTAGAATCCAGCTCAAGGCCGCACAGCAGAAGATAAATCGCCTCATCAACCAAGCCAAGTCTGATCACATTAGCAGGACGGCAGCCTCGCTTTCCCGAACCTCCACCATGTCTGACTTTCACAGGCTAATGCAGTCCGCTGATGATGTGGAGAATGACCCTGTTATCCCACCACTCCTTATTAATGGTCAATTTGAGTATGACGACAGAGCAAAGGCATCAGAAATGGGCAGCCACTTAGCAGCTACATGCTCAGGGCAAACGAACACTTTGCCGATTGACTCCTCTACTCACCAACTGGACTTCTCATTCCTTCCGTCGGAGCTTGACGCGGCTATTGCTGAACTCAAACCTTCGACCAGCCTTGGCCCTGATGGGGTCAATAACCTGATGCTCATCCACCTTGGCGATCGCTCAAAGCAAGTTTTGTTGCGGCTGATAAACCTCACGTGGTCAAAGGGAATTGTGCCTCCCAATTGGAAAGAGGCGCACATTCTGATGCAGATTAAACCTGGTAAGACACCGGAGAACGTTGACTCTTATCGCCCTATCGCTTTGACAAGCTGCGTTGCGAAACTGGCAGAGAGGATGGTACTGGTTCGTCTCAACCGGGCGCTGCTGGACAGTCCAATCCACCCGTCGCAAGCAGGATTCCAGAAGGGGCGCTCCGCAGAAGAGCAAATAGGAACTGTACAACACGCTTTGGCCCAAGCACGCGTTGCAGGAAAGAAGTCTGCGCTTCTACTCCTGGATATATCGAAGGCTTTCGACAAGGTCGATAAGACCATACTGGGAAACCAGCTTGGCGCGAAGTCCATTTCGGGGCGTTTGAAACGTTGGATCTTGCACTTTCTGCATGGCCGCCGCGCGGCTGCCAAGGTGAATGGGGTACTAGGTAAATTCTTTAGCATCGTGAAAGGTGTTCCCCAGGGGACTGTGCTGGCTCCAACCCTCTTCCTCTGTTACATTGACCCGTTGGCTGAGAGACTCGAAGCCCTCATTCCCGGTCTGGTTTTCACGCTCTTTGCTGATGATCTAGCGGTTGTCTGCAGCGCCTTTTCTGATGAAGAATTGCAGACACTTGCCCAAAAAGTCACCGCTGTCGTCGATGAGTGGGCACAGGAGTTTCAGATGGACATGTCGGTGAGCAAGACGCATCTCATCTATTACCCGGTACTTCCGTCTGATCCCATTACGACCATTGCTGTTCACTTCCCATCAACCGCTGCCAACTCCCGACTCTCGCTTCAGGTCTTCAGTGATCTCGGCCTGCATCCTTCTGATCTCATTGACGCTGCGACTTGTACATTTCGCCTCTCGGCCAAGGCAAAAAAGTTCAACGACCCACACCTCACGTCTATTGATGGCCACCGAATCCTCCAGTGCAATGGTTTAGATGTTACAAGCCTTGCAACTATCCGTGATCCGCTCTATGCCTTCCAAAACGTCCTCCTTACGTCCGCCCCGCTGCTCTCAAATGTTAGATCTGCGCGCTTCCTAGGGGTCATCTTTGACTCGAGCCTGACGTTCACTGATCATGTCTCGAACATCCGGTTACGCTTTAACGCAAGACTGTCCAACATGAAGAGCATCGCGAACGCAATTACCTCAGCTCAATCGAGGTCACTCAGATCCCTCTACCTTGCGTACGTTCTCCCCGTCTTCCTCTATGGCATTGGCGTGTACGGTCCGTGCCTGCTGAATCATGATTTTCACCTGATGAAAATGGACCACCACCGTGCCCTTCGCATCATCACAGGGCTCCCAACCTCAACATCAACGCACTCTCTCTGCCTCGAAGCTGACGTAGTTCCTCTGGAGATTTACCGCACTAAACTTTTGTGCACGCTGTATGAACGAATACGACGTCTTCCGCGAACACGTGGCCATGATATCTGTGTCAGATATCTCCCGGCTCCGACAACGTGGTCCCATGCAGCTCGTGAAGAACTCGCTTCGACTGGGCTATTGAACGTGCGTCCGCAGAATCTCTTGCCTCCGACCTCGTGCTCTTCCCTTGAAGTCCCAGACTCAATCCACATCATTACTACGTGTCCGGGTATTTCGAAATCTTCCAGTGCTGCCCAAAAACGGAAGTCGTTCGAACTCTCCCTTGAGTCGCTGCCTGATCGAGACGTCACCGTCTTCACGGATGCGTCTAAAGCGCCACGTGAACAGAACACTGGCTCTGGCTGCCTCATCGTGACACGCAATGCGATCACCGAAGAAGTCCTGCGCAACTTTCCGCGACGCCTGTTGGGACTACGGATATATGTGAAGCGCGTATCCTCCTGCTCCCTGCACCTGATGACGAGTGGTGGCAGATTTGCGACGATATTCCGTGCTGAGCTAATTGCAGTTTTCATTGGCGTGCATGCGATTCAATACTTTTTGCCCAATACGCTTGGATCGAGGGCACTCCTTCTCTCCGACTGCCAATCGGTACTAAGAACTCTCGAAAAAGGATTAAGACAAAACGATGAGATAGCAAGTTCCATCCACCTGATATTACGTGATACCGTAGCAGAAAACGTCACCCTGAAGCATGTGCCTGCACATTGTGGTATTTGGGGAAACGAACAAGCAGATGCAATTGCAAATAGGGCTCGCTCCCAAACGGGTGACACCTACACGCGCCTTGATCTGCAGTCTGCCAAAGCAAGAATTGCTGAGAACCTTTTCAGCTGCTGGCTCAACGATCGTCCAAAAAATTTCCACTATGCAGCAACACGGGGACTCCTGCCCACTAAACTGCCAACAGTTCTGTCCAGGCAGGCAGAACTACAACTTTTTGCTTTGCGTACGGGCCACTCACCCTTGAACAAGCACTTCCTTCGAAACGACGATAGATGCTATGACCTTCTACAAGGACTATGTTGGCACTGTCACCAAAACACGAGTAAACCCATGCTTGAACACATAGTTCTCCACTGTCCGTCGATAGACAATTTCAGACGTGACTGCCTTAGATTCCCCTACCCCACGCACCTGCCCCATGTGTTTACAGCCAAGAATTGTGTAGGCCTCCTTCTGTTCCTCCAGATGACGCGAGACATAGTCGTCTTCCCCATACTTCAACTTAAACTGAAGCAACCAGTTTCCTGCCGACATACCCACAACCGGGTTTAGAACAAAACAAGATCCTCCTGTAAATGACTCACCCGCTATCTTAAACGATAGTGAGAACTAGATAACCTCAATTGCCTTCCGCTCGAAGTTTCACTAACGTCCCTAGGGGAATTGCCCCCAAGTCCAGGTCAGCTTCTGGTGTATTCGTTCATTCGCTTGCCCAGTCTCCCAACTGACCGCTGGCTTTCCAGCCATGTCTCGTTAAATCGTCACTCCGCTGGGAAGTCAGTCCCGAAAAAAAAAAAAAAAAAAAAAAAAAAATGGCAGAACTGGGCCGGGCAGATTTTGAAGCCTATACAGACGGCTCCAAATCAACCGGCAAAGACCGGACCGGTTGCTCCTGTTACATCAGAGTTTCGAACCCTGACCTGCTGTGCGTCGAAAAGTTGAAAACGCTCCCAAGGATAGTTCTCGGAAGCATCCGCCTCCTTGTATGGAGGAGATCACCCACCGAGATAGCGATAGGAGCGGATGGTGGTGCTTATGCCACTACTTGCAGAGCTGAGATGATCGCCCTTCTCATTGCTTCCCATGCGCTGCTCCACTTGACGGCCAACGCACAACAACCGAGAATTGTAGTTCTCTCTGACTCACAATCAGTCCTCACGGAGCTCAGTAAGGGCACACACGCACTCTCTGATCTTGTTGCATGTAGTATTCGCAAACAATTCAATCAAATAGCATTTGCAACAAAGGCCAAAATAGACGTCCAATACGTCCCAGGACACTGTGGAGTAGAGGGCAACGAGTACGCCGACACGGTCGCTAAGCACATGACCAAGATCGTGACTCCAGCTTCACACCCAATTCCTAGAACCCCCCTAGATTTCCAATCCTCCCGAGCTCGTATCAACGAGTTCGTCAAACAACGCTACATCTCCAATCGAGAGCAGAATTACTACTTTGTAGCGACAGCGGCATCTCTGCCAGCCAAACTACCCACAACACTCTCGCGTATGGCAGAAGTAGCTGTTCTCCAGCTACGTACGGGCCACTCCCCGCTCAGTAAGCCTTTTCTCTGTACAGACGCCAACAAAAAAGAACACTTGCTGAAGTCCGAATGCTGGCACTGTGGTGCACCCGTCAAAAATAACGTACTGTACCACATCCTCATGTCTTGCCCAGTAATCGCCCCGTCCCGATCGGCACACCTTTGCAACCCAGCCCCCAAGAGATTGAGTGATGTTTTCCTCCCCGGTAACTGTGCGAACCTCGTTAGATTTCTCCAACAGACCGGAGATCTGAAAGAGTTCCCGGCAGAAGAGTAGATAAACGAACACACCTGCCCTAGATACGGCCAGAACGAGCCACACCTGTGACTACCTACCCTAACAATTACCCCACGACGAGAATAGAATGTGTAGCACCGCCCCCCTGTAAAGACCTTGCTGAACAAGCAACAAGATTACAAAAGACATAAGATGAAGGCCGCCTAACGTCAGTACACAAAAGAGAGTAAATGACACACCCGCAATTGTGAAGCCCCAACCATAGACTAGATGTACAGAGGACATCCCACCCCCCACCCGTTGCTACCTCCCACAGTACACCAGTACTGCTAGAAGGAATTACCCTTCAGTCAGGCCAGCCTCCAATTTATCGTTCACTCGTCTAGATTGGTTTCCCACCTGGTCGCCAGCTTTCCAGCTGAGACTCCGTTCGTTCGTTGCTTCAGTAGCCAAGTTGGTCCGGAATTGAAAAAAAAAAAAAAAAATTTTTTTTTTTTTTTTTTGGATGAGGCACCTTTTCCTTCTATCCTTTCTTTTTTGGAAACAAATTGAAGACATGAGAACACACAAACGCAAACGGTGGTGCCGTCATCAAAGGAAGAAACCAAAAAAGGAAAGGAGAGGAAGAGGCCAGCTTTACTGGGCTGCTTGTGCCGAGGAAAATAAGAGAAAAATAGGTGCGTGGGAGGGTAGGGGGGGGTAACGAAAAGACAAGGGGGGTATGGAAGGCTATGATAACATAGGGTTAGCCTGCCCTGCAGCCCCTTCTTCCGGTGGTTTTTGGCTCGAGCCCTGAGTTTGAGTCAGGGCGTTTGCGTTTGGGGGGCTGTCAGAGTGGCTTGGGCCGTGTCCCGCACTCGTTTCAGCGCAGGCACAGCGGTGTGTCGGTGGTCTTCTCAGACTCACCCGTTTCGTCAGTTTGGACCGGGGGGAACAGTGGGACCGTTTTTTACGCCCCGCCTCCCCAGCCGTACGTTCTGAGGAGAAAGGAGAAGTGGCAGACAGTAACGTTACAGGAAAGGAGCACATCTCGAAGTAACAACAGTCTCCGGGGTCGTCCTGCCTGCCCGTGTCTGGGCGGTGGTCCTCTGTCCTGGCCTGTCTCCTGCTCTGTGGTCGTTCTCTCGCCCGTTCCGGTTTCTTCCGGGCGGTTTGGGCGTGGCCTCTTTTGCTCCGGCCCGGAGTCCGGGTGTTGTTACGTCGAAAGGCGGGAAACATAAGAGGGGCGCGGTGACTGGGTCAGTGGGTGTTTGGTTGTAATCCGGCTGCCTCATTGGCCCGTTGTTGACGCTATTCTGCAGTTTTCTATCTGCAGCCCAGTGACCGGTAATAAGCGGTCTCCCCCTGTGTTGACCTTTAACTGGGTGGTCAAGGGAGCCGCCGCGGTGCACCAGTTCCTTTGTTTTGTCGTTGGTTGCTGAAAACAAAGACGGGTGCCGCGTGGGGGCGGGATGTACTTCACTTCACTTGGTTGTCGGTAGACAGGTCGTGTGACGGTGTGTCAGGCAGCTGTCTATAAAAAAAACTGCTGAGTTCGTCCGCAGCGAACGGCTCCCCCTCGTCTAACTACGTCACCAGAAAGGAGCTTGAAGAAGTCTTAAACCGGCAACAGTCTGAGCTGAAAGAACGCTGCAGATGCTCCGCACAGAACTCAAGAACGATTTGAATTTCTCCGTGCAAAAAATGACGGCAAGCCTCGTCGCGAGCATGTCTGACATGCTACAGAGGAACCAAGACGAAACGAAAGCGCTGATGGCTAGCTTCACCTCGGTCAAGGCTGCTGATGAATCAATGCCGTCTAGCAGCGTAGCACAGAACTCCCCCTCTCCTAAAACACGCAGCTCGGACGGCAAAAGGACGAGGGAGCCGACTCCTCCGGGAGGTTCGGTATCCCCGAAGTCCACCGTGAACAAAAAGACGAGTAAGAAGCATTGAAGCGACCTGCGCCATGACGCTCCAAGACTACCGACATCCAAGCCTCTCGTACATCCTCGCTGCAACCCGCACGGCAAGTCGCTTCTCACTTGTGGCGACATCCATCCGCACCCTGGTCCCGAGACAAGCTTGAAGGCTCTTATATTCAACTGCAACAGCTGGACCCAACGACGAAAATTTGTGCTGGAAATCATCGCCAAGTACAACATCGACATTATTTTACTCCAGGAATCCAACCTCCCAACCAACTCCATCCCGTCGATCCCTGGATTCACAACACATCAAATTGCACGCTCGGTTGCTCGCACCACGAACCCAAAAAATCAGAGAGAGAGAGAGAGAGAGAGACGAGTTAGAGTGCAGGGACCATCTCTCCGGGGAGTTTCCGGTCTCCTCACTTCTCTTCGCACTGCTACGGCGGGCGTAAGTCGCTCCGGAGGCGCGCCGCAGGTCGCGGCTCTGCTACAGTGAGTGGTAGCACCGGAGTTGGTGCTGCAGCGGGCGCTCTGGCCGGCGGGTGAGCTCGTCTCGCGGGGGATCGCCGCCTAAAATCATAAAGTTAGCGGCGGACTCCTGACTTTCATCAGCAATACTCGTCGAGTCGACTTCCGCACGGTTAATGTAAACGACGCGACTGAACGCCTTGACATTGAGATCATCCTCCCTGACAACCGCACAATACGAATAGTCAACATCTACAAGCCCCCAATTGCGCCATTCTCCCGTGTCGACTCCCGAGTCGATCATTTCAACCCCGATCTACTTCCCCCCTCCGATGCTATAATTGCTGGGGACTTCAACCTCCACCACCCACTATGGGAAGATCACTCGATCCCCTCATCGCGTAGTCAATCGCTTGCCGACTGGATCCTAAAGTCCGACGTGACAGTCTGCAACGACACAAAAACAGCCACTCGCCCTCGCTCAAAAACCTCACCTGACCTGGTTCTCGCACCGTGTGACATGGCTTTCACCTGGAAAACACTTGATGCCAGCGGAGGCTCTGACCATGCCCCAATGCTCCTCTGTATCCCTGAAATCCTCTCCCGACCTACTTCGACGATCAAACCTTTCAGTTGGAACAAAGCCGATTGGGACGCATACAGATCTACCGCTGGAACACTTCTCGAGAATATACACACCAATGATGTAGTAACGTTTTCCAGGCGCCTCGCTCGCTCGCTACGTGATGCGCGTGATCGACATATACCTCGTTCCTCAACGCGACGCGGAAACCAATGGTTCAATGACGAAATCCGGTCTGCGCTGGATGCGAGGGACCTTTTACGTGCAAACCTTGCCGAATGCTCCAGACTTGGCACCCCCACCACAAACGGCACACAACTACTGAAGGACGCTCAATCCAGGGTCAACAAACTCATCAACAAAGCCAAGTCCGTCCACCTCGAAAAAACCGTCTCGTCCCTCTCCCGCACCTCGACGATTGCCGATTTCCACCGGGTTATGAAGTTTTCCGAAACTGCAGATGACGATCCCTCCATCCCTCCACTCCTTATTGATGGCAAATACGGGGCTAATTCCCATTCTCGAACACAATTTAACTTTTTGCCCATTCTCGAACACTCGCTAACTTTTTGCCCATTCTCGAACACTTTTTAACTTTTTGCCCATTCTCGAACAGTCGCCTAACTTTTTGCCCATTCTCGAACATTGAAAATTGCCCAGGGTGGGATTCGAACTCACCACCCATACATCCAAAAAATCCCAGCCATTTTTGGGTTCGCCATTTCCGATTCCGATTTCCGTCGGATCCGTTCCTCGAACAAGGTGCCAGCATTGTGGTTGGCTGCTGCGTCCCGGCTCGGTATCCTGGTTGCGCACTGGGTCATTGACACCGCAGACTACGGGTAAACGGTTTTCTAAACACAGATTCGTGCATAATTCAGGTATGCGCGAGTGAGCAGCCCGTTCTACTTGTAGCGCTTCCTAATTCTGTGCCGAAACCTCTTCAGAATCAGAGCCACTGTTTTACCACGAGTAGTAACCAGCGACGGGCGCGACGTCACGAATGACTCCAGAGGAGGAGCGGGAGACTCAGAGCGGTAAGTAACGCCGCAGCCAGTCAAGATTTGAGTGATGCTACTCTTACAGTAGAAGCTGCAAAGAAAAAGTGCCAGTCGTCTGAAAATAATCAGGAGCTGGCGGATGGTGACTGGATCTTGTCCTCCCTGCCTGGAAAAAAGTCTGCACTACTCCTGCTGGACATGACGAAGGCCTTCGATAAAGTTGAGAAGTCCATCCTCAGCAAACAGCTTGACGCAAAATCCATCTCCGGACGCCTTAAGAGATGGTTAGTCCACTTCCTGCACGGAAGGAAAGCCGCTGCAAAGATCAATGGTACCCTTGGCCAGTACCACAAACTCGTTAAAGGCGTCCCGCAAGGCACGGTTTTATCCCCCACGCTCTTCCTCCTCTACATCGATCCACTAGCAGCGAGGCTTGAGGCACTTATTCCAGGATTCATCTTCACCTTGTACGCCGATGACCTTGCCGTTGTCTGCAGTGCTGACTCCGACTCCGAGCTTCAAACCCTCGCACAAAAGGTTATCGACGCTGTTGACGACTGGGCTCAAGAGTTTGAGATGGTCATGTCGGCCAACAAGACGCATGTCATATACTTTCCGGCCAATGATGCTGATCCCATCTCCGAGATCATCGTCCACTTCCCCTCGACGATCGTCAATACACGTCTCTCACTTGACTTCCTCTCAACGGCCCAACTGCTCCCGAGTGACCTCATCGACCCGTCGTCCTGCACATTCTGCCTCTCCAACAAAGCGAAGGATATAAAGAACCGTTATCTTGACTCCATAGACGGACACAAAATTCTTCAATGCAACGGTCTCGAAGTCGCCGACCCTGTTTCAATCCTCAACTCACTTCTCGCTCTCGACAACGTCCTCGTCACATCCGCCCCTCCACTCAAAAATGTCACTTCGGCGCGCTTTCTAGGGATCATCTTCGATTCGAGTCTCTCGTTCACTGAGCACGTCAACACCGTTAGACTTCGGTTCAACGCTCGCCTGTCGAACCTCAAGCTCATGTCGTCGAAAATCGGCACAGCTCACGCGCGCACGCTCAGGACGCTATATCTGACGTATGTGCTCCCGGTCATTCTCTATGGCTTCGGAGTCTATGGTCCCTGCATATATCCCAGTGATCTCCACGCGTTGAGGATGGACCACCACCGTGCCCTACGAATCATCACCGGCCTACCGCAATCAACCGAGCTGCACTCTCTCTGCCTCGAAGCGCACATACTACCCCTTGAAGTTACCCGTACGAAGCTCAGCTGCTCGCTCTACGAACGCTTGAGACGACTACCGCACACCCGAAGCCACGACATCTGCACCAAAGGTCTCCCCTCGGAATTGTCATGGGTACATACGGCCCGCACTGAACTGGTCTCCACGGGGCTGCTGAAAGTACGTGCCCAGAACTTGATACACCCTCCAACCTGTCCATCCACCGAGCTCCCAACTTCAGTCCGCATCGTTCCAATATGTCCCGGCGTACATAAGAAGCACCAACCGGAGCGCAACAAACATGCAGCACTGAAGGCTATCTCCTCATACTTCCTGCCCGACCTGCAAGTGTATACTGATGCCTCCAAGTCCCCAAAGGATGCTAACACTGGTTCCGGTTGCTTCCTTGCCACTCGCATCCAGATCCCAGATGAACTAATTCGTACCTTTCCCCGCAAGATTAGTGGGATGCGAATCCGCCTTCGCCGCATCAGTCTCAACAAGTTATCCTTGATGACCAGTGGAGGCACATATGCGAACATTGACCGGGCGGAACTAGTTGCGATACTCCTTGGTGTGACTGCAATTCAGCATATGCTCCCTTTCCTCCCTGGCAACAAAATAATCTTGCTCTCTGACTCACAGTGCTGTTTGAAAACACTGATTAAAGGTTTCAACCAAAACGACCTTGTAGCCACACAAGTTTTGCTTCTCCTGAAGGAAACGGCCAACCGGCCCGCCGATATTGTACTGCACTATGTTCCATCTCACTGCGGCTTACATGGGAACGAACAAGCAGACACCATAGCTAATACAGCCCGACTGGCCACCAAAACCGACTCCATCCCCCTAGATTTTAAATCAGCCAAGGCACGCATCCTGGAAACAGTGAAGAGCGAATGGCTCTCGTCCCGCCCTCAGAACCTGCATTTCAGAGCCACTGATGGTCACCTCCCCACGTGGCTACAGCCTACTTTAACTAGACAAGCCGAAACAGCACTGATAGCGCTGCGAACCGGTCACTCCTGCGTTAATAAACACTTCCTGTGTGATAACGCGAGGAAACACGCCTTGCAAAATGGCATTTGCTGGCACTGCCACCTAAAAACGAATACCACCATGTTAGAACACTTCGCACTACACTGTCACGTATTAGAGAAGCTTAGACGCGCCGCACTTAGATATCCCCCTCCCTCCACTCTGCCTCAAGTTTTCTCAACAACCAACTGCATAGGCCTCCTGCTGCTTCTCCAAAAAACAAAGGACCTACCGAACTTCGCAATCTTCGCTGACTAGAGCCCACCCTCATTGTGTTCTACATGTACAGACACAGTAGAGAATATGTGCAGACACGAAGCGAACCGAACCAGTAGTAAACATGTGCAGTGTTAATGTAGAACCGCCTGACATTCCGTCCACGTTCTTCCTCCTCTGTTTCATACAGCTCTCCAGGGGAATTGCCCCCTTGACCAGGTCAGCTTCTGGAATTGTTCGTTCACTCGTCTAACCCAGTCTCCCAACTGACCGCTGATTTTCCAGTCGGCCCGGTCCCGTTCATTCGCCTCCGTATGGCTGGTTGTCAGTTCTGACACAAAAAAAAAAAAAGAAAAATTCAATTTCAATTTCAATTTCAATTTCAAAAATTTGGAAACCGCGCCCGGGTTAGGCTTGGGGATACGGTGCTAAGGTTCCTTGTGCCTTCTCTTCATCCTTGGGGCGTTTGTTTGTTTTCTGTTTCCTTTCGTTCGTTCTTGGTATGGTTGTGGGGGGGTTCAGTGGGTTTGTTTCTTGCCCGCCCTCCCCTTGTTTCTTGCCGCTGTTTTGGTAATGATGTCCTGGCGTGCCAGGCTTTACCAGTCGCGGTCGGTGTGTTTCCGGCGATTGTCGTGCTGTCAGTTGCCTGTGATAGTAATTTGTCAAGAGGTTTGCTTTGGTTCGCTGCTGATATGCTGCTTGGCTCTG
Source organism: Diplonema papillatum (assembly GCA_030068145.1). NCBI lineage: Eukaryota > Euglenozoa > Diplonemea > Diplonemida > Diplonemidae > Diplonema > Diplonema papillatum. Next base: position 135,354 of record JAPJBO010000517.1, on the reverse strand, counting down.
CGTGTTGTGTGCAGTGATGGTTTTTTTTCCTTGGTTTTGTTGTGGCTTCGTCCTTCGCTCGCCCTCCCTTTCCGGTGCGGTGTTCTGACGTCTTTTGGTAACCCTGGCGTGCCAGGTTTGCCTGTTGAGTCGGTCTTCCGTGTCGGTCGGGGGGGGTTTGCTTTCGTCGGGCGCGTGGCGCTGTTTCGCTGCCGCTGCCCGTCCTGCTGCCTTCGCTCTTGTGGGTTGTTGTTGAGCGTGGTGCGTGTAGCACTGAAACGGGGGGTTAATACGTTGTCTGTTGTTTTGGCAGGACTCGGCTTCTCTTGCGTGCTTGGGGGGGGGGCGTTGTTATTGGTTCTGGTTTTGTGGGACAAGGTAAGGGAAAGGTATTTCTTTTTCGGCAGTTGGTGGGGGGTATTTTTTGGACTTGTTGTGCGGCTCTCCCTTCCGGGCGGTGTTCTGACTTCTGTTGGTAAACCCTGGCGTGCCAGGGTTTGCCTGTTGAGTCGGTCCTCCGCTTCGGTCGGGGGGGGGCTGGTTTGGTTGCTGCTTGTCTCTGTTTCGCTTTGCGGCGCTGTTGCGTGGTGCGGTCCGTTGGCCTGGTCGCTTCCGGCAGCGTCAGAAACACCGGGCTGGTGTTTCCGACGCTGTTCTATCCCGTGCTCATTGTCCGCTCTCGGCCCGGAGGGTTGTCTTTTTTTTGTTTTGGTTGCTAATGCACTGTTCTTGTGTTGCAGCTACCTGTCTGCCTCAGTGACCGCTCCAGTGCTCACTCTGCGTGGTGCGGTCCGTTGGCCAGGTCGTCTCCGGCTGTCGGAAACACCGGGCTGGTGTTTCTGACGCTGTTCTATCCCGTGCTCATTGTCCGCTCTCGGCCCGGAGGGTTGTCTTTTTTTTGTTTTGGTTGCTAATGCACTGTTCTTGTGTTGCAGCTACCTATCTGCCTCAGTGACCGCTCCAGTGCTCACTCTGCGTGGTGCGGTCCGTTGGCCAGGTCGTCTCCGGCTGTCGGAAACACCGGGCTGGTGTTTCTGACGCTGTTCTATCCCGTGCTCATTGTCCGCTCTCGGCCCGGAGGGTTGTCTTTTTTTGTTTTGGTTGCTAATGCACTGTTCTTGTGTTGCAGCTACCTATCTGCCTCAGTGACCGCTCCAGTGCTCACTCCACCCTTTTGGACCTTCCTATGGTCAGGTGGGTGTGCTGTCGGTGCACCGAGTCTACCCTTCGTTGGTAGTCGTGTTCGGTCGCGGCGCTGTTGCGCTGCTGCGGTGGTACTTTTGTTTGCCTTCTTTCCAAGGTGCCTCATCCAAAAAAAAAAAAAAAAAATTTTTTTTTTTAGATGAGGCACCTTTTCCTTCTATCCTTTCTTTTTTGGAAACAAATTGAAGACATGAGAACACACAAACGCAAACGGTGGTGCCGTCATCAAAGGAAGAACCCAAAAAAGGAAAGGAGAGGAAGAGGCCAGCTTTACTGGGCTGCTTATGCCGGGAAGATAATGAAAAACAGGTGAAAGGGTGGGTAGGGGGGGAAGTAACGAAAGACAAGGGACTCCGGCCAACTGCAGGGTCAGGCCCTGACCCGGGCTCAAGACCGGATCCGGGCGCGGATCCAAAGCGGCTCCGGCAAGCACGCTTCGGCGTGGTTGTACGGCAACCCTGAGGCGGATACCGCAATGTGGTTGTCTCCGGCCGAGCTGGCGGTGGCAGTCCGGCTTCGGTTGGGGCTTCCAATTGCGGCCGCGCCGGGGGAGTGCCGCCTTTGCGGACACGGTGCGACCGACGTCAACGGATCGCACGCCCAGACGTGTTTCGGCAGCGGCCGCCGAACGCGCCTTCACAACGCGCTGCGCGACATCGTCGCCGACTTCGCTCGACGAGGACTGCTCGGTCCTTCCATCGAGCGAGCCGTGTTCGCTAACGCGCGGCGCAAGCGCCCGGACATCAGCTACGTCCGGGATGGCACCACCGTCCTACTTGACGTCGCTGTCACGTACCCCCTACAACTCTCGCAGCCGCACTACGCAGCCCGGGCGGCGGCAGAGCCAGGGGGCGCAGCAGCCGCGTACGCTGTAGCCGTCAAGGAGCGTGTCTACAACGCAATCATCGCCAATGAGCCAGACCCGCGGGAATGGAAGGCGGTGCCGCTAGTTGTAGACACGTTCGGGGCCTGGTGCCCAGGAGCAATCACGGAGCTGCGGCACATTGCCCGCGCCAACGCCCTCCGTGAAGACCGGACCGTTTCGGCCGCCTGCCAGGACCTCTTCCACCGCTTGAGCTTTTCTATAGCCCGAGGGGTGGCAAGGATCGTCATTGCATCTGGTGGGGCGCGACCGGACGAAGCGGATCCACCCTGATGCAGGGGGTAGAGTCACTGCATCGCGGGTTTTTTTACCGGGTCGGACCTGTTAGCAGTCACGCGCAGGCCAGTCCCGTGTCGCTGTGAGACAGGCGTTCACAGTGTGCTGAAGAAGCATTTCTTTGGACTACCGCTCCGGAAGCAACCGGATACCGGCAGCCCCGCTGTACCAACATGGCAAGTACAGTGTCCCGCGCTCCAAAAAAAATTGAAATCATTAGTGTTAGGGTTAGGACGTCGGACTATTATCCCATTTATCCCATTCGTCCACGGTTCGATTCCTCCTCAACCACTATTTCAGGTGTTCAGGGATTGGCTCCTGAATGCAACTCCTAGCCGGGCTAATTCCCATTCTCGAACACAATTTAACTTTTTGCCCATTCTCGAACACTCGCTAACTTTTTGCCCATTCTCGAACACTTTTTAACTTTTTGCCCATTCTCGAACAGTCGCCTAACTTTTTGCCCATTCTCGAACATTGAAATTTGCCCAGGGTGGGATTCGAACTCACCACCCATACATTCAAAAAATCCCAGCCATTTTTGGGTTCGCCATTTCCGATTCCGATTTCCGTCGGATCCGTTCCTCGAACAAGGTGCCAGCATTGTGGTTGGCTGCTGCGTCCCGGCTCGGTATCCTGGTTGCGCACTGGGTCATTGACACCGCAGACTACGGGTAAACGGTTTTCTAAACACAGATTCGTGCATAATTCAGGTATGCACGAGTGACCAGCCCGTTCTACTTGTAGCGCTTCCTAATTCTGTGCCGAAACCTCTTCAGAATCAGAGCCACTGTTTTACCACGAGTAGTAACCAGCGACGGGCGCGACGTCACGAATGACTCCAGAGGAGGAGCGGGAGAGACTCAGAGCGGTAAGTAACGCCGCAGCCAATCAAGATTTGAGTGATGCTACTCTTACAGTAGAAGCTGCAAAGAAAAAGTGCCAGTCGTCTGAAAATAATCAGGAGCTGGCGGATGGTGACTGGATCTTGTCCTCCCTGCCGCAGGCTGGCAGGCTGAGAGAGAGACTGGAATTGCCGGCGAGCCGCCAGGGCGCATGGCAGGAGCCATTTCTCCTGCCATCATGCAGCCATGTGCCAAGTGTAACCGCCACTTCAACTCTGAAAAAAAATTGACCAAAAAAATTGGACCCCGAATTTTTGACCAAAAATTTTGTCCTAAATTTTTGACCCAAAATTTTTGACCCAAAATTTTTGTCCTAAATTTTTGACCCAAAAAGTTTCGGTCAAATTTTTTGGATCACTTTGCTGCAGAGTTTGCAAGCTGTAGGTCAGTGAACTAAGGTCACTCAATGGCCGCCGCGCAATTTGCAAGCAAGACGAGCAAACTCAGTGAAGTCTGTGCCGGGGTTTTAAACGGGGTAGCTCGCACACCACCGTCACGTGTAGAAGAGCTTGAAGCAACCAAGAACCCGAGTTTAGATGCCGAAGAGGCTGCGGCCTGAAGTTAGCAAGGGTACCGTCTTCGAATCAGTGAACGCAGCTGTTCTCGCGGTGAAACTTGAGGCAAATGTCTCGGGGAAGTGACATTTTCACCACAAAAACTGGAATGTTCGAGAATGGGCAAAGAGTTAAATAGTGTTCGAGAATGGGCACAAAGTTACCGAGAATGGGCAAAAAGTTAAAAAGTGTTCGAGAATGGGCAAAAAGTTAGCGAGTGTTCGAGAAAGGGCAAAAAGTTAATTAGTGTTCGAGAATGGGCACAAACATAAGGAAGTGTACTATAATGGGAATTGTCCCCTCCTAGCCCAGTCTCTGTAAAAAACGGCTGCACAGGTTGACCGTGTGGGTGCCAAAGTGGCCCAAATACGATCCAGGGAGAGGCGACTACCATAGAAAATGGGGTACCCTGAGACGTTTACCCAAAAAAAAAAAAAAAAAACCCCCGCAAGCGAGCCGAACACAACGGGCGAAAGGAGAGAAGACACAAGAAAGGACTCCAGCAAGGACACAAACCCGCACGGCAACCACGCCACTGCAGAGCAGAAAGACGAGTTGCGGCTATACACGGTTTGCATGATCACTTCGCGCTCACAGTACCACACTTACTGCTCTTTCTTCTTTTCACGCACCGAACACACGCGAAGGTACACACTGAGAGAAATACAGAAGACAGAAGAAAGGATTCCAGCAAGTACACAAGCCCGCACGACAACCACGCCACTGCAGAGCAGACAGACGAGTTGCGGCTACACACGGCTTGCATGATCTCTTCGCGCCAAAAGAACCTTTGTTCGCTTCGCTCTTCCGTCCTTTCTCAACAACCGAACGCACACACAGCTACAGAAAAACGGGGCCTTTGCCCTCACGGAGACCCTGCCTGACATTAGGGAAGGCCAACCGACACATCATTCGATTCAAGAATCATTGTCGGTCCCGAGTGTCAGGTCAATCTGTACCCTCACGAGGACAGAACCCCTCACACGTAACTCGTCTGACGAGTGCCCCGCGTGTGGGGGGATGCGTAACGAGCTCAGGGGCCGAAACGGGGGTCTCCGACGTGATTAGCAGCATACTACAGAAGGCTGCCAAAGCATCTTTTCAAAACACACCAACACGTCTACAGGAACCAGCGAAAGAACCTCTCCCACGGCAAGAACAATCAGCCCAGCTGGCCTCTTCCTCTCCTTTCCTTTTTGTTCTCCAAAGAAGACAGGATAGAAGGAAAAGGTGCCTCATCTAAAAAAAATGACACCCAGAACGAACGAAAACACGGGGAGGGTGGGGCATCGCCGGGTCTTGACGGACGGAAAGGAGTGCTAAGAAATACTGCTACACACACAAACACCGAAACACACAACTTGGCATCAAAGGCAAGGCACCATGGGCAGCAGCCGTGTCAACGGCGGGTGAGTAGCGACACCCCCCGCAAGCGAGCCGAACACAACGGGCGAAAGGAGAAGACACAAGAAAGGACTCCAGCAAGGACACAAACCCGCACGGCAACCACGCCACTGCAGAGCAGAAAGACGAGTTGCGGCTATACACGGTTTGCATGATCACTTCGCGCTCACAGTACCACACTTACTGCTCTTTCTTCTTTTCACGCACCGAACACACGCGAAGGTACACACTGAGAGAAATACAGAAGACAGAAGAAAGGATTCCAGCAAGGACACAAGCCCGCACGACAACCACGCCACTGCAGAGCAGACAGACGAGTTGCGGCTACACACGGCTTGCATGATCTCTTCGCGCCAAAAGAACCTTTGTTCGCTTCGCTCTTCCGTCCTTTCTCAACAACCGAACGCACACACAGCTACAGAAAAACGGGGCCTTTGCCCTCACGGAGACCCTGCCTGACATTAGGGAAGGCCAACCGACACATCATTCGATTCAAGAATCATTGTCGGTCCCGAGTGTCAGGTCAATCTGTACCCTCACGAGGACAGAACCCCTCACACGTAACTCGTCTGACGAGTGCCCCGCGTGTGGGGGGATGCGTAACGAGCTCAGGGGCCGAAACGGGGGTCTCCGACGTGATTAGCAGCATACTACAGAAGGCTGCCAAAGCATGTTTTCAAAACACACCAACACGTCTACAGGAACCAGCGAAAGAACCTCTCCCACGGCAAGAACAATCAGCCCAGCTGGCCTCTTCCTCTCCTTTCCTTTTTGTTCTCCAAAGAAGACAGGATAGAAGGAAAAGGTGCCTCATCTAAAATAAAAAAAAACTGGACCGGGCAATCGATGATCTGAAAAAAGAAGGAGAGCCTCGATCCGCAGGGGCTGTGTTCAATGGCTCTGAAGAACCTCGGACCTGAGGCCCGCAACTCCATGCTGCAGCTCTTCAACGAATCTTGGAGGAAGGGTGAGATCCCACGCCAATGGAGGGACGCTCACATGGTGCCCATCCACAAGCCTGGTAAAGATCGTTCGTCACCGCTGAGCTACCGACCGATTGCGCTAACCAGCGTGTCGGCAAAGCTCATGGAAATCATCGTAAAAAACAGGCTCGTCTTCATCACCGAGAGCCCTGATTTCCCGACGGTGATGCCGTACTCGGTCTTCCAAGGCGGCTTCCGAGAGGATAGAGGAACTGAGGAGCAAGCTTTCTCGATTGTCGCCGCCCTGGACGAGGCGCGCCGATTGAACCAATTTGCGTGCTTCCTCTCGTTTGACCTCATGAGTGCATTCGACACCGTTGATCACGACCGCCTGCTCCGAATCCTCGAGAAGAGGGGAGTCCCACAACGTTTCGTGCTCTGGCTACGTGCTTTCCTCGAGGACCGCAGGGCGCGCTTCAAGGTGGACGGGGTACTTGGCCAGTCCTCGAAGCTGCAGAGAGGTGTCCCCCAGGGAACGGTCCTGGGGCCTGTTCTATTCCTCCTCTGCATCGACGACTTAGGGAGAGACATCCTCGAGGTCAAAGACAACGCTGCTAACTTCAGCCCTGAAGCTCAACGTGCCAAGATCACTCCCTCACTGTATGCTGACGACACCGGCTTCGCGATCTCTGCGGACGAACTGGACGGCCTGGCGAAGTGGGCACAGGATGTGATCACCCTGGTTGAGGAATGGTCGACTCGCGCGAAGATGCAAATCTCACATGAGAAAACAAAAGGAGTCTTCTTCAACTGGAAGAGGCGCGACTCCTCTGCTGCTCCTCACCTCGTGTTCGATTCCACCACCGCTGAACTCTGTCTCGACCCCCAAGACACAAGCTGGGGATTCAAGAACTGCAGCTTCGTTTCGAATGGCGACTTGAAGGCACATCACGGCAAACACGTCGCCGCCCGCAACGGAATCGCGGTCAGGTCGCAAAACGATCTCCGTCCAAGATGTGCAACTTCCAAGGTCAAGGTGGTTACCTCCCTGCGGTGGGTCACACAGCACCGCTTCCTAGGCCTGATCATCGACAACAACCTCTCCTTCCGCCCGCACGTGGAAAACGTCTTGGAAAGGCTGTCGGAGAGAATGATCATCCTGCGGAGAACGTGCATGAAGTCCTGGGGCCTCAGCGTCTGCACGAACCGCAAGGTGTACCTGACGTACGTCCTCCCGGTCGTAACGCACTGCCTTGCTGCTTACGGTCCTTTCCTACTCCCCAGCCATGGTTGTCCCAATCCTCTCCTTCTGGCTTTACTCGAGAGCCGACACAGAGTAGCCCTGTCGTACGTACTGGGCTGCAAGAAAGGGGTGTCGGCCTTCATTGCGCAGAGAGAGGCCCGCGTGCTCTCGATCCATGGGTACATCGAGTACAGGCTTGGCACCTTGTGCGAAAAGATGTCGATGCGGCGATCTGTCTGGTCCGAGGTGCTGGACACGCGCAGTCTGCTGCTCTTGAAGTTCGCGGAACTGAACACGCGCGCACGCCTCAACAAAAGGAGCCGTGAGATCCCGATGTACCGCCCGTTTAAACCCTGGGAAAGTGTCCCCAAGGTGACGGTACACAGCACGCTCGACAAAAAGCGGTCGAAAGACCCGGCCGTCAACAGAAGAACGGTGGCAACCAGGCTGGATTCACTCCCCAAGCCCCACCGGATAGCATGGGCGGACGGCTCCGCCCGGACGGGGGCTCGGCTGCCACTGTACACGGGACCAGCCGAGCTGAAGCCGTGGGCCATCAACACTACCGACCTCACCGTGTGGGGAGGCGGCGGGGTCTATGTGCAGAAACCATTCGGCGACCGTGGCCCGGACTGGAGGCGACCGGTGGACGGTAACGCCATCGCTTGGACTTGCCCGGTCGGGGCCCACTCGAACAGTTTCCGCACGGAGCAGGTCGCTTTCCTCAATGCGGTTGAAATCCTGGATGAAGAGACCTCTCGGGAAGCAACCGCGCAGATGGCATTCGATGAACCTAAGGTGGCGTGGGTGCTCAGCGACTCGCAGTCGCTTCTGAAAGACCTCGCCCCCGGCCCCCACCGACAGAAGCGGTTCATGAACCAGCTGATCTGGCTGAAACTTTGCAACATCGCCAGGAGGGGGTATATTCTGATCCTGCAGTTCGTGTTCGGTCACTGCAAGCTCCCCGGGAATGACCGCGCTGACAAGCTGGCGAAGAAGGCTGCTCTGCTAGCCCGCCAACTGACGCAGTCCCCCGACCTGACCCTCGCTGCCGGAGTTTCCCGCCCGCCGCCGCTCTCGTACGTCGAAGCGACAAACCGCTTCAAGCTGTTTTTGCTCAGGGAGGACGGCGAGAGGGGAGCTAAAGGTGCGATAGTGAGGGCTCGCCGCCTTGCTGTAGGCATGCCGTTCGTGAAGATCGTTGGGGGACGCAAGATCCCAGTGCCGGACAAACTGACCGTGAGGGCAGAGAAGGAAATCCGCCAGTTCCGAACGATGCACCACGGTCTCTTTATCACCCGGTACTTTACGGGGTATAGGAGCCTCCCGGCCTCAGAGCAGGAGCAGTACTTCCGACCCTGCCCCCTCTGTGGACACCGGGTCCATAACTTCCTTCCACACATTTTCATCTCGTGTCGGCACGCGGAGTCGGGAGCAGCACGGGCAGCTATGTGGGACGCAGTTGGATTCGACAGGTCAGCCGCGATCGAAGTTCGCCTATGGGAGCTGCTCTTCAAGCACCCGGAGGCAGCCCTGCGCTACTTGCAGCGGATCGATGTCATCCCGACATATGCGATACTGCGCAAGGACGCGGAGGCGGCTCGACCCCCATCTCTGGAGAGTCAGGAGCGAGAAGAAGAGCCCTCCCCGTACCTCTCCACTCGCACACCGGTCTCGTCCCCTGCGATGTCGTCGTCGTCCTCCTCGACGGAACCTGGCAACACGGGGGATGACGAACTAACTCCTCTCCCCAGCCAGTGGCGGCCGCGGGAGAGCGACTCTGAGTCCGGCTGACGCACTGAAGGCCGAAGGCATTGCACGACGCCGCATTCGAAGTCGACGCCGACGTGCCCGCACGGGCTTTAGCCACCTTCTTTGGGGAAAGATGGGGAAAAGTGTTTTGTTTCATTGAAAGAAGACCGCTCCGCGGTCGAGCCGCGGTGCTCCAACGGCCTTTCCTGACCACCCCGTACCGGGAGAGTCAGACTGTGCCCGGTCACAGACCGCTGCAGAAAGAAAACTGCAGGAGAGTTGGGACTTGTGCGAGAGGCACACAACTAGTGTCGGACCTTACACGGCCCAACCGCCGACGACACATTGCCCCTCCAATGTCGGGCCCGTAGCCCGCAACAACCAACGTCTTTTTTTAACGAACTCGGTGCATCGTGGCAGCCCTCCTGACCAACAAGCACAAGGTCAAAAACTGGGCGAGGCAGCTTATATCCGATCACTGGGCTGCAGATAGAAAACTGCGAGAGATCCGTCGCGGGCACTGCCGTCACTGACGGCTTCAGGAACGGGCAACAGCGCCAGCGTCGACAACCAAAAAACGTTCTCACCAACTCCCCGTGCCCTACCTTTCGGTCCACAACCAACGTCTTCTTTCTGACTGGAACCTGGTGCACCGCGGCGGCTCTCCTGACCACTCAGCTGAAGGTCAAGAACAGGAGAGACTGCTTGTTACCGGTCACCGGGTAGCGGGTAGGAAACCGCAGAAGAGCATCGAGTCGATGCGAGTGGCGATCGACTGACACAGCCAGAACCACGTTCGTGAACAACGGGCACCATAGTCTGGCACAGAGCAGACCAAAACCCCACCACCGCGCCCTTCTTGTGTTTACCGCTTCCCGAAGTAACCACCCTCAAAAACAAGTGCCCCAGGGCCAGGCGGCCGCACACAGCGCCACCCGGAGCGAGCACGAAAGCGGCCACGGCAGACACGCCACAGAGCGACGCCGCCGGCCGGGCGAAACGACGACGGCCCCAGAGACCAGGTGGTTACTTCGCGGAAGTACCAGCTCTTCTTCTCCATAAAAGTCTTGAGTTCCATCATCTTTTCTCTTCCCCAAGGCCGGGGAGGCAGGGCGTGAAAACAGCCCCACTGTTCCCCCCAGCCAAAAACTGGCGAAACGGGTGAGTCAACTCCCTGAGAAGACCACCGACACACCGCTGTGCCTGCGCTGAAACGAGTGCGGGACACGGCCCAAGCCACTCTGACAGCCCCCCAGACGCAAACGCCCTGACTCAAACTCAGGGCTGGAGTCAAAACCCACCAGAAGAAGGGGCTGCAGAGCAGGCTAACCCTATGTTATCATGGCCGAGCTCCTCCGTCAGCGACTCGAGAAGGTTCTTCCTCTTCTCGGTGGCCAAGGCGGACGACCATGCCTTCTGTCCTCGCCCCTCGTACTCGGCTCGTGCCTGCATGACGTCCTGGATCTTCTCCAGGACGGATTCATAGGTTGCAAGGCGCGGGTCGACGAGGGACGCTTGGACGGTGCCGTCCTGCTGCCACGTGAGGTGTGGCAGCAGGGCCGGGGCCACGAGGGCGGGGAGATGCGGCCCCCCGTCCAGCGCCGCGGCGATGTGGGCAATCCCGCTCACGTCCGCACAGCTGTGGAGGCCGAGGCCGCCCATCCTGACGGGGAGTGACGCCTGTGTCCACGACGCGTCATCGGTTTCGATCCCGGTGATCGTCGCGAGACAGGACTGGGTGACGCGGTCGATGCCCGCGTAGTCGAAGACGGGCCCTGTCGCGCGCATGAGGTGCACCACTCCAACGAAGCCGGCACAGAACTTCGTCAGCGTGAGCGCCACGTGCGCGTCAGGTAGGGACGCGATCACCCTCAGCTTCCTCTCGGCGCCCTGTGCCACCCGCTCAACGAACGCGCGGATCTTCTCCGGCGATCCGCACGGCACACCCAGGTGCTCGATCTCATCGAGGGAGCACGTCTCGATGCCGTCTAGGCCCGCCGGTACCTCGGCGCCCGGGGCAATCGCCAGTCTGCACTTGCCCCTATTGAGGCTCAGACCGACTGCTGCGGCTCGCCGCTCGAACTCGCACAGCCATCGCGCGATCGAGTCGAGTTCCCCAGACCACACGCCCTTTGTGCAATACCGCACGACTCCAGTTCCTCAGCATGTCGTGACGCCAAGCGGGAGGGACGTCTCGAACCGCAGTCCATCGAATCAGGCAAATCCGGGTAGAACGTGCGCCTCCACGTCTCGTCAAAACGTCCCCGCGTCGTCTCGTCCATCCGTCGCCGCAACACGTCTATCTTCATCGGTGGAACGGAGTCGGCGTGCAGCGGAGAAGCCTTCTCTGCATCCGTCTTCGGCAAACGCGTTCTCTTCGTCCGACGCAAAAAGGAATGGCGCTGCACAAAACGCGCCGGGTCAATCTCTGGACCTTCTGCTGAGCTTCGATGACACCGCCGGCGCTTCACAGGTGGGCGGTCACCTCCGCCGTGCGTAGCACCCTTGCCAGGGGTATCGGGTCGGTCGTGTAGCGGATCGTCATGTCCGCCACCGTGGGATGCGTCTCGTTGACGTGCTTCGCCAACCTCGAGATCAAGTGCTCCGGGAACTGGGCACCCGCCGCCTTCGCCGCGACCAGGTGATCCACCGCTCCGCGCTTGATGCTGTGCGCCGTGTACTGGCGCATGGCCGGCTCCGCTCTCCATAGACTCGCCAGCCCATCCGTAGACACCTGCGTCAGCTTCCGGAAACCCCCCAGTGAGCGCACCAACGATGCGATGCCTTCCGTCAGCGGACCCGTCACGACGACCATCCGGCTCTTGGAGTACGGATTCCCCCTCCGCCCCTTCGGGAGTGTGCTCCAGTCGATGATGACCTCCGTATCCGTCACCAGGACAAAGTTCGCGCGGCTCAAAGCCGCCACCTCGCTCCATCGCGAAGCCGTCTTCCACGCGAGCATGGCTGCGAGGCATATACTCGGCGATTGGCGAAGCGCCCATCCGATCAGCGTATCCCGGGGGATAGCCTCCGCCTGAGTCAACGGGATAGCCGCCCCCGCTCCACGGAGGGACGACGCCAAAGCCTTCAGCGGCTGGTTGTCCGTACCCAAGTGGCCAAAAATCGCTGACAACATCCTGGCATACGCCAACATGCCCTGGGGCTCCACCGATGTCGCTGCCACAAAAAGGCACGCCGTATCCGGGTTCACCTCCAGCCCACGAAGCGTGGCCCAAGCATGGAGGCGCCGCCACATATTCTGCCGGTCCTCGATAGTCGAAGTCGCCCAGGTGTTGCCCACTAACTGGTATAGCCTCTGACGGGCCTCCGCAACAGACACCGTCTGCTCCCTGCTCGCGCGCCCAGTACGCGTCGTCGCAGCGAGTCTCGCGGAAATCAGATGTCGGAATGCGCGGCCCATGATTGACGTTGGTCGAATTGGTTGTTTGAGTCGATCGACGGCCTCTGGTGACAATTCGCGAGAGAGCGTGAAGCTGCCGCTCGCACTTACGGGTGAAGGGTCGTCTGTCGTTGGCAGATGGACGTGGGGAGGAACGTTGTCGCGAGGAGGTTCCGGCTCGCCATCGTGGGGAGGGGATTTTCGAAAAATCGGCCTTCGCCGAACATCACTGACTCGTCGGCCACGAGGCCGCTTCCCGGACGGACTGCCAGTCACTTCCCCCCGGGACGGCCGTTTCCCGACCAAAACGGACGCTTGCCGCCTTTGCCTCCCCTTGGAGTAGCGTCCCACTTACCGCCTCGCGATCTCGACGCCAGTCTATCTTCGACTTTCGCGGCAGCCCGCTCAATCGCGTCTCCGTGGCTCTGCGCGACCTCACGTAAGATCTGCCCTCTGGGCAGCTTCTTCCTGCACCACAGATGATGCAGCCTCACGTCCGTGAGGAGCTCGTTACCGAGACGGACGAGCTCTCGATTCGTCGTCCAGCCCGACGACCCAGAGCCCACGCCTCCGATCCAGCCTCTCAAACGCGTGAAGGAATCCTCCAAGGCATCGCTTCCGGCCCTGTCCTGCAACCCACTCACGTACCGTATGCGCAACGCCTGCACCAACCCCTCAGGATCCAACGCCATCTGCTCGGCCCAGTTGACCACCTCGGTCTCCTCTTCCACGTACCTGAACGCCACCGGTACCTCCGGCTCAATGGCAACAGCCGCCGCAGCAGGTCTGCCCCGCTCTGCTTCCATGGCCAACATCTTCGTCTTCAGGCCCTGCATCTCTCTCTTCTGCTCCTCGATGCAGCCGAGCGCCTGCGCGTACATGTCGGTGAGCTGCTCCATCGTTACGCCAGCGGGAGCTGCGGCCAACGACGGCGGTGGTACTGCGCCCGCTTTGCCCAACACTTTCTGGCACGCCAACTTCACCCTTTCTTCGTCCTCTTCGTTGGCCATCATAAGCACGGCCAGCCCACGTGGGAGGTCAAACCCTGCGACGTTCGCCGCCTCTGCACCAATTGCCTCCACCAAAACTGAGAGCACCTTCTCTTTGACCGCCTCGCTGCACGAACCAAAGACCGCCCCGCAGAATCTTTCCATGTCCTTGACACGAAACTTGTCCGCGTCCAGGCGTCTTTCAATGCGGCGGGGAAGCGATACTCCCACTTCTCTGCGTTCGGAAGCGGCGACTGCTGACTGTCCGGCATAATTGTATAATGAGTAAAACAAAATGTTTCCCCCGTAGAACAGACACCCTGTATGTAAATTCGTCTAGCCTCGCAGATTCCCTCGGAAAATCCGTGAGAGACATTTGCCTTGAGAATGTCTCCCGGCATATGGGAATGTCTCCTGGCATTTAAACGTGTGTCCCGTCGTTTCAGAGTGTCTCCCGCCCCTAAAACGTGTCTCCTGGGGCAGGAGACATTCTCAGATGGTGGGAGACATTCTGAGATGGTCGGAGACATTCTCAATCGGTGGGAGACACTTGTTGCAGGTGAGAGACATTTGCCTTGAGAATGTCTCCTGTCGTATGGGAATGTCTCCTGGCATTTAAACGTGTCTCCCGTCGTTTCAGAGTGTCTCCCGCCCCTAAAACGTGTCTCCCGAGGCAGGAGACATTCTGAGATGGTCGGAGACATTCTCAGTCGGTGGGAGACACTTGTTGCAGGTGAGAGACATTTGCCTTGAGAATGTCTCCTGGCGTATGGGAATGTCTCCTGGCATTTAAATGTCTCCTGGGGCAGGAGACATTCTGAGATGTTGGGAGACATTCTTAGATGGTCGGAGACATTCTCAGAAGGTGGGAGATTCGTTCACACTACAACCCAAAGTGGAGAAAAATATCTGAGCCCACCGCTCTGAAAGTGGGGGGGGGGGGGGGCTCATACAAAGTTTCACCAAATAATAAAAACACCTTCCCATAGTCCTCCTGTCGGAGACGAAACTCCCGAAAGACGGAACCCTGAACGATGGATAACAATACCCACCTCCGCAACAGATCACAACACGGCCGTCGCGACGAAGCACGGACTGACAACGGCACCCCTATCAGCCAGCGGCGACGAGGAGGTGCTGGAATACGTCGGGGTCCAAGTACACATCGAAGACTCAGAGCTAGACGTCCGATCCATGTACCTAAGGCCGCAACAAGAGGAAATTCCCGACCGGATGGCGGAGATCCGCCAACCCTGCCATAATAGGAGCAGACCTGAACGCGCACCACCCAGCATGGGAGGGCCGCCTGGAAGCAGACCAGAAGGGACACGAGCTACAGGACGCCCTGACGACGGCCGACTGGCCCGTCGTCACTGGCACACGTGCAACGATCCCGAGATACCGACCCGCACGTGCCCAGCAAACAAAAGAGCTCACCAGACATAACGGCGACGAGGGGGACAACAGTGTCGGAATGGGGATGCGAGATATCCCACGATAGCGACCACTCCCTCATTTCATTTCGCGTGGCCTTCGGACCGGAACCGGAGGACCACTATACACCGACACTGCACGAGTACAGCACAACATACTACACCGTCAAGAAAGCAGACTGGGGGAAGTATCGCGAGGAACTGACGAGGCGGTCCGCCCCCCAGTGAAGCGGAGCCGCTTTCTCTGCAACTCAACTTCGATCCTCGGGAACTGATCCGCAAAACGGTCATTATTGCTACAGCGCGTTTCGCGACTGTAAACCTTAATGCCTCGAACAAACCGAACTGGACAAGTGTATGCTCCCGTGATCTCAGGAAGCAGGGAAGTGCCAAGTTTCGGCGCCTGACAGAAATACGGGAACCACGAGCGTCTTGAAAAACAAAACCTTTGGGTCGAGCCTAATCGTGCATGATATCAAAAAAAAAATTGCGCAACTTCATCAAAAAATACTGCAGTGTTTGTTCCAAAATTTGAAATTTCCTAAAATCTCACTACAAAAAAGTGCCCCCCCCCCGGGCTTCGCCCCCGACCCCCTAAAAAAAGGGTTGGCTCGGTAGAGCTATTAGCATACCTCTAGTCTCGGAAAAAGTTAAATTGTGTTCGAGAATGGGAATTAGCCCGTTTTCGGCAACGATGCTTTGTTTGGCATTATTGGATCCGTGGGCCGTAGGAGAAATAAATGCATACTCAGTACTGGGGAAAGCACACTGCTGCTTGTTGCCTGATTCGTCGGTAGCAGTTTCCCGAGCCGATACGGAGCATGTCGCGATGGGAGCGTGGACGTCTTCTGACCGGGGGAAGAACCTGGGCGACGTTGATACACTTTGTTCGCGAGTCGTCGTAACGGGTCCGTCAGACGGCGATTTTGCTTGCTTTTCCCCTGCAACCTCCGCCAGTCGGTGGCGACTGAGTGCTAAGGTGCTCTGCGAGTAGTGGTTTTGGTTGAGACATCCCCCGACTTCGTCTGAAAAGCAGTCGTCTGGAAGTCTTTTCCAGGTTCTTTTCGAGGAATTCATGGGGGTTCGATAGTTCGAAAATGTGCGATCATGGGCAAGCTGCCGGTTCGCTGAGTGATCAACAGCATCATCGTTTTTGCATCAAGGGATCCACAGGACCCTACATTTTAGGAAACAGGTCTGGTTAGAGTGAAAGACTTTCAAAAAATGAGTCGAAACTCGTTCTGTGTGACACTTTGTCGTGGAATGAGTGCTAATCTAGCACAGCTTTTGTCTACCCAGCACCCGGCAAGGCTTGAGTCACACATCGAAAACGTTTGTTTCGTCCAGATCATTGGTAGTCAGAGACTATGTCTGGGAAAAAAGACTGCAAACCTGCGTCTCATCGAGCTCTTGCCGCAGCAGTTCGGCGCCGGCTTCGGAGGCTCTCACCCGTTCTTCGAGCGTGCGCCGCTGGGCCGCCCACTGCGCTTTGTACACGGTTACAGCTTGGGTCACTTGCTTGTCGGCGTCAGCGGAGGCGGATGCGCTTGCTTCGCGGCGGGCTACCTCTGCTTCGAGAGTGTCTACCTGTACCTTCAGCAGCTCGCACTTCCCCTGAGCATCCTTCAGCTCGCGGGGGAAGCTGTCCACCTTATTGCACACAATGGTGTGCAGTCGCCTCAGCCCAGCAAGCAGGCCATACGGGTCTTCTGCCTCCGACAATCGCGCGCTCTTCATCAGGAGCCGTGTGCAATCTTTACTTGGTGCCGATGCGATGGCTGCGGGTGCGAAAGGATACGATTGACGGTACTGCGGATCCCCAAAACGTGCGTAACACTGGCGAAATCCGGCATAGGGAGGTTCCATTCGCCATGTGAGCACCTGGCGGTTTGGCAGCTATGTTTATGGTGTCGCTTGGAAGTCGTATCGCGGCACTATCGAGGGAGCTTTTTTGGTCCAAAAAATGGGCCTTCTGCAAATATCAGCGACACCCGGCCTCGGACCCACCGGAATCCGCTGTTATGGTGGCAAAATGCGAGTAAACTCCGCAGAGGCAGTGGACACGGGTTGCCGGTGTGCACGCAAATTACCCTACTGAATCGGGAGGATTACAAGAGCGTGCTCACTCGAATGGTTCTGTGCTCAACACAGCACTGGTTCCATCAGTGTTTCGGTCCTGTCAGAGTGTGCTGTTTTGACTTGAAGAGTCCTGGGGAGGCGGGCACGTTTTATTCACCCCCAAAAACCCTCTGTGTGACAAAAAACAAACCAGAAGCAAGGCTGAGCAGCTGCTTCGCCACACCGCGGACGCCTTCTGCAACGAGGTCGTCCGTTGTCGGTGCTTGTTGTTCATGGGAGGAGCTGCCCATGCCGCTCTTCAACGCGTCAAGCAGTGACTGCCCCGGAAGAATGTGGCTAGCCAGATAGGCAAGCTCTGACACGACGCTGCCGCACATCGCGTCGACGTGGCAGGCCAAGGACAACACGCTCGTCTGGTCGGTTTGAACCTGCGTTTGTGTTGCTTTGGGTAAAAGTTCATGCAAAAAGCGGTGCCGCGTACACAGCCGCCATAAAACGGTGCAGCGCCGTAGCACGCACCCGCATGCTACGACGATCTGATGCACACGCGAGCAGGTTCACTGCAGTGCTCCACCGTATCCGGGGCCTGACAGGCGCAATCCCTGCAGGCGTGGTCTTGTAGTGGGCGTCGGGCCTGCTTTCATCTTCTGAAACCAATTGAGCCTGGGGCTGTTGACGAGGCTGGCACGGTGCCCGAACTCGGCGCCCACCTGAATCCACCGTCCTCTCATCGCCCACCCCCCCGCGCGTTTCGCAGGAGAAATGTGAAAGAAACCCTCCGAAAATACTCCGGTTCATATCTTCAGAATATTACCGTTGCTGACGTCCCTTTTGAACAACGCAGTAACCTTGAAGCTCGATAGTTCAAGCAACTGAGGCTGACCAACGAGTTAGTCATAAACAGATCGGTCGCACCTTGCAAACGCCTGCGTTCACACACCGACATGGCGCTTTCTTATATGCTGGTGCGGTAGCACCTCACTCACTCTGGCAGTGTCATGTCCTCAGTAATCAGCGCGCTGCCAACATTTCCGTACAAACAATGCACTGTTAATTAACACAAAAATGGACAGACCGGCCCGCAGATATCCTCAAGCTTCCCCGAAGCCGAAAGCAGGGCTCGTTCAACGTCGGCATCGCCCTTGGTGTAGGCAAGGTGACGAGGGGGGGACAAGTGGCGAGAGCTACTCGGGGATCTCGGGGGCACATCTTGCACAGTCGCATGGCGCGGCGTATCGTCTGATGCAGTGTTCTGTTGTAGTGTGTCTCGGGTAGACGACAGCTGCACGGGGAGAAAGTCGGAGTCGGCCTGACTGAAGCGGCATGGACCGCCTGCAAGCTGGGCACGCGGCCAGTCACTTTTCTGCTGTAGCAATCCCTCACTGACCTGATCAAGTGCTCGACTGACACACTCTACCACCCTGCCCACTGTCTTCTTATCTCCCACTTCCAACGTCTGCAGCACCTTGAATGCCGCATCCCTTTGTAAGGAAGCCTGCGAAATCGCCTTCAAGGCCACGAGTTGTCTCTGTGATTCGGACGCTATGCGTTTAGCTTCGGACAAGAACCCGAGCATGATTAATTCTAAACGGGCCAACAGAGCCAAAATGTCCGAAGGCTGTCCCTTTTCGGCCCTTTCGCTGTCCTGCTGAGGTTCTGCCTCTTCGTGCAATCCCGGAATTACCTCCGGAGACGCGAGCATGGCGTCACCCAAGGGGCGGAGGTACTTGGCGAGGAAAACGGACAATTTTGCGTGCACGCCGGAGAAAAAGTCGTCTTGCAGCGCCCGGTTCTCGAGCTCGCCCTCCGCGTCCCGGACGCGGGCTTCGAGGGTTTCCTTTTCCTTGCGAAGCTCCAGGTACGCTTGGTAGGCGCGGACGGCCAACACTTCTTCGAAATCAGCGGTGACGTCGCCACCGGGGCTGTCGAGGTGTGGCGAGGTGTCCGGGTCGATTTCTTCGTCGCCCAGCCGATCTTTTTCGGCGTCCCGTTGCACTTCTTTCGCGTACCGGACGAACATCGCGGCGGCTTCCAGCTTGCGGCTGGCGATGTCCTTCTCTTCCCGCAGCGCCACGAGCTCCTCGTTCCTGTCAGCCAGCTCTTCGGCCATCCTGTTCAGTTCGTCTTGCCCCTCCAGCGCTTGCTTCACGGCGCGTCCTTTTTCGGCGGTCGCTTGCGCCGCCACCGTTCTGATTTGCTCAATTTTGGCGATCGTTCGTTCGGCCAGACCCGACGGGTCGAATTCCCCGCCGCCGCTGGTCTCGGCCCCGCCGAAGACAGCCCTGTCCACGCGGCGCAGCGCTTGGCTGGTTTCGGCGTGCAAACGGGCGTTCTTGCGCTCCGCCTGCAGCTCCGCGTTGTTTTTGCGGACGGCCTCGAGCAGGGATGCGGCCCGTAGGGCTATCGGATCTCTGTCCCCGGAGTGGTGTTGGGGTTGGTGGTGCTGGGTATACAACGGGTTTTCGGGGCCTTTGGAGCCGTGGTGGGCCATTGCTTCGATTTCGTGCAGGATGTGCGGCGAGAGCGCGTCGGATTCCTCGGAGATGGTGCTCGTCGACGGCGGGGCCGGCGGCGTGCGCAACGGCGGCGTGGCAGACGGAGCGCTGCTGACAGACGTCAGCGGCGACAGGGAAAACCGGGCTTGCTGCTGCTGCTGCTGGGAGGCGGGCCGCGGGTGGCTGCCGATGGCTTCGGGGATTTCGCGGCACAAGGACTCGAGCGCCCCTTCGCAGGCAAGCACACGGCTTTTCGCGTCAAGCGCCGCCTGGATCTCGCGGTTGACTCGCGCCATTGCGGCGCGGAGCACCTCCCACTCCGGCTCAGGCACTGCACCGGCCGCGTGCGATGCGGAGGCGGAGGATGGATGCGGGATCTGCAGGGCGCGCAAGATATCCCGCATGGTGCTCGTAAAATGGGCGTGCTGGACGTGCTGCGTGTGCGTCTCCCTCTTCAAAGCGTCAGCCTCCGCAACGCGCCGCACTGCAGCGGATTGGAGATCCGACCATTCGTCGCGGGCATCGCAAAGAGTGAATACTTCATCGCGTATGGTTTGCAGGGTGGTTGTTATGTCGATCGGGACGGCGGGCAGCATCAAGTTGTTGTTCGGGATTGCGTGGGAGCCGTCGGCCGACGGCACCGCCGCGACGTGAAGGCGCTCGCAGAGTTTGAGGATGTCTTTGGTCTGCTTCTGCTGCTGCTTGTTGACCGCCTTCAGGCGCGCCTCCAGGTCGATGCGACGAGCGCGCTGCGTGCCCAGCTCGGTGGTG
This sequence comes from Diplonema papillatum, assembly GCA_030068145.1. Classification (NCBI taxonomy): domain Eukaryota; phylum Euglenozoa; class Diplonemea; order Diplonemida; family Diplonemidae; genus Diplonema; species Diplonema papillatum. The sequence goes on along the minus strand of JAPJBO010000517.1, from coordinate 115,065 downwards.
AGCAACGTGTGGTGCCGCGTCAGGTGCGACACCCTCGACTCGATCTTCGCGATTGCGGCCACCGCCTCCCGGTTCCGATTATCGGGCTCTTTTTCCGTCGAGTCAGGCGCGAGCGAAACCCGCAGCGCGACCACGCCTCCGCACACCGTCACTGCTGACGGCGCGTCGCAGCCCGCCGGCGGGACCTGTCGCAGTAAGTTAAGTGATGCTGCGGGAAATGACCAGAACCAACATCGCCCCTGATGTACTCATTGGCACCATGGCAGACATCCCCGACCGGCTGAAATGGTCGGGGGGAAAATCTTCGTTTCGTGTTCAGGCGCTACTTGCCTCTCATGTGTTTGATGCTAGCATCAAGTCTTCTTCGCGGAATGCAGAGTCTTATTTTCTGTTCTTTTCTTTCGTTGTCGACAACTTCTTTTTTCTCCTTCTACTTTCTTTACCATGGTCTTTTTGGACTTTCTGGTGCCGTAGAGTAGTTCTTCTTTCTCTATGCCGCCCACGTCGATGTTCGTTTAGAACTGAGTTCTTTTAAGTACATGAACCACATGGATCAGCATGCACTGCCTCGATAGCCAGGTTATCGGATGACGTCGTCACCTGCCATTGCGTCAAGGTCGAGCATTTGTGGCGCTAGCGGGATTTGGCTTTCTTGCGATTCCAAAGACTGAGTCGGCGAGTACGAGGGCGGGCAGGAGTGCCCGTTTTCCACTTTCGAGGGCATTGGTGTGCCCGTGGTCCCCGGTCGTTTCTGAGAGCTGCTTGCCCTCGGTACCTTCTTCTTCCTTCGATGCACCCCTGAGGGAGAGAAGAAGGAACTCGGGTGTGGTCGCCTTCGTCTTCTTCCGTTCTTCTTTAAAAAGGGGGGGGGGGGGGGGGGCAGTGCTGACACTACCCTGAGGGCCCCCAACGACTTTGCAAGGGACCCCCCCCCCCCCCCCCCCCTTCTACAGTGCAGTTGCCTTGGAGGCTGGGTGGTCGAATTCTCTAAGGTGAAATGGTCAAAATTCCCTGGCAAAAGTGGGCCCACAAAAAATTTTCAAAGTGTGGTTTTTGGGGTATTTGGGCCAAAAAAAAAATTTTTTTTTTCTGACCACCCACCGTGGTGACCACCTTAGAGAGTGACAGGTAGCGTCCCCCCTCCACAGTGAAAATAGCCTGTACACGGTGGACCGGTCATGGTCATGACCGCATGTTTGACCGGTCAGTTTTTGACCGGTCATCTGAGAAAGTTATCCGGTCTTTGACCGCATACCTTGCGGTCAATGACCGCACCCTTGCGGTCATTGACCGCACCCTTGCGGTCAATGACCGCAACATTGCGGTCAATGACCGCAACATTGCGGTCAATGACCGCAAGGTTGCGGTCATTGAACGTATCCTGTGGTAAGCCACAAGGATTCCTGCCTTTTTGGGTTGAAAATCACCCGGTCTCGGTCTCTCTCTTTTCTGGTAAACGTGCTTCTGCGTTTCGGGGGTCAGAAACGCTGGTTGGAGAAAAGGTATGTTGGGTGTCACATACAGGGCTTTTTGGTGGGATTTCTGAGGTCACAATCACACGGTGTGCTCCAGCACCGGGTGAACTGTGCAGTCCATTTTGCGGGTGTCACACCTGCACCTGTGTAAAGTTTAGATGGCTTCGAAGTTGTAGACGTTGGAGTGCCGCGGTCTTGACCAGGACTCGCCTGGCCGCTCGCGCTCCGATCTGTGCCAAGCAGTCAGGGCGCGAGCGGAGGCATCAAATTTATGGCCTCATACGTCAAGAACCTTGTGCGCCCTGGACGCCCGCATACTCGAGGTTCTAAGCAGCGCCAGAAACTCGCCCAGAATCTGGGGAGCAGCGCCGTGGTCATGGACGGCATCGAAGATCGTCCTGAACTCCTTCACGCCCGGCGGCTTCGCCCGCCGTGGGTCCGGCGACTCCTCCTGAGGACAGCCATCATCCTACTCACGCTCTTTCATTGAGCGGGTCGTCGAGGACACACGCCGCCGCTTTGTTCTCCGCCAGCACGGACGCCATGATGTTTAGGGGCACCCCATAGGCCCATTGTCGCCCATCAGCAACAGGCGACCACCGCCACCGTAGGGCCCGACGCCCATGCCTCGACACTTGGGCCTGTGTCCGTGGCTCTCGGAGCAGGGAGCCCCGGGGCTGGTCGGTGCCCGGGGCTCAGCCCCGGAGCGCTCCAGGAGCCCGACAGGGACGGGCATAGAACACACTTTCTACTGTTTTCCAGGTAGATCCGTTCTCAGCCGCGAGCGAGGCGACTCCTCGACTCGTCTGTGGGAGAGCGGCAGAAGAGGATAAAGGCATCCCAGAGCTTGTATTTCCCAGCACCTTTCTTTCTTGTCCTGCTCATCCGCACCCAGTTCACTTTGGTCGTCAACGCAAACCCATCAACGCTCTCGTCCTCCGAATCTTCATCGACGGGTGAAGATCAGAGCCAAAGGGGACAGCTTTATCGGTCTCAGGGGTGAACACCGACGACCCCCTGCAGATGGCGCAGTACATGGCGCAGCTTGGGTGCGGCGGCCATCACTCAGCTGCCACCCGGACGGTGTTAACGAGTTTTCAGATTTTTCTGGACTCGGTGCCGTCGCCGCCGAAGAACCTGGCAGACCAGATCACTGCCTGGGGAGCTTGGCCGACGGCCGCCGCCCAGGCTTTGATGTGGCAAGGGGCGGTGCGGACTCGTTGCCGCTCCTCTGTCCGCATCGTGCTGCGGCACCTCGATGGGATCTCGGGCCCGAACCTCCTGCTTTTCCCGGGCCACGAGTACCAACAACTGCTCGGGACCTGAAGTCCTATTTCTTCCAATTCCCAGTAGGACGGCCGACGCCGGGGAGCCCAACAGGCTACGAGATGAGGCCAATTTTCCGCGGCGGCGAGGAGACGATGGGGGTCTCTGAGACGCAGCTGAAGGCGAGGCGTGGGGGATGGACCTTTTCCCGACGTAGGGCGGAGCGTGCAGCGAGATGGACGGCCTTCGACGACACCACGGAGAAGAAGAAGGGCAAGAAGTCGGCCGTTGTCGGAGGAGACCCGTGGCTCGTACCGGAAGGGATTTCCCGACACGAAAAGTGGGGTGAGCGGAAATGTGTGCCGAGCACCGGATGACGCAGTGCACCACATGTAAGACGACAACGGAATGCTGTCGCAACCATCACCACCGATGTCTCGACCATGAGATGCCGACGTGCGACAGCTGCAAGAAACACGCCGACCTGAGGAGTAGGAGACGCGGGCACTGCTGCAGGAAAGGGCACCACCGGGCGGCCGTGGCGAGAGGAGAAGAATCAACGACGAAGAAGAGGAAAGCGGAGCCGGAGGGCCCCGCGTCAGCGCCGAGACAGGCGAAGCGTGAGAGCGTGGTGCTCGTTCTGCCGGAAGCAGCGGAAGGCGAGCGAGGACCCGCAACATCGACATCGACTTCAGCAGCGAAGGTCGGGAAGACGGCGCTTTCTTCGGGCTTCGGACCAGGAGACCCGACGGGGGCGTGGCTCTGTATTGGTGGCGCCTGGGCAGGTCGTTTTCTATGATTGCGCAGGACTCTGATTTTGTTATCACGGAGGTTGCCGGGGACGACAGGATAGTCTGGTACGACGACTGGGCCCTCGTCGTTGCCTGTCCGGGCGCGCTTCGCGCTGTGCGCAACCGGGTCCTGCAGCATGCCCGTATGGTGCGCATGATGGTCAAGGACGAGTAGTCTGTCCTCGAGCAAGGACGAGAAGTCTGTCCTCGAGCCCAGCTCGACGCCGGTTGTCCTGGGAGTCGAGTTCGACTTCGCAGCGAAGAGGTACCGGCTGAAGCAAGGGTGGGTGCAGAAGCCGCACCTCCTCTTTTGCTCGGTCGATTTGACGCAAATGACTCTGCGCGGCGTCTGGAAGTCGTCGAGACCGCAATTTGAGCGTGGATGGTATGGGGCACACTGCACTGCAGGGTGAGCCCAGTGCTTGCGGATGGTGACCCGAGTCGCTAGTCCGCGTGAGCGACGATATCGTTTCGTTCCTGCGGGGGTGAGCCGGCGTCTATCGGACAACCGGTGGGTCGGCTTCGACTCGAAGCTGCACCCTCGTGGAGGCGTGGTCCGATGCCGGCACGCAGGGACTGGTGGGCTCTCACAGTTGCACTCAGGGAGTTGATGCACCACGAAAGTCGAAAAGAGATTTGTATTTAGATCATACCGGGAGCGCGTGTGATACGTGTGATATGTGCATGTTGCTCCCGAGAAGACACGGAATGGAAAGATCGGTCGCGAAATCATCAGAATACCACCTCGGATCCCAAAAAGGTTGTCCCTCCTTTTGCACTTCACCAGGCAGATTGAGCGCACTTCAGATCTGGGATGGCAGGTACTGAAGAACAGGGATGCTGCAAAATCTGCGGTGCGAAAACCTGGAGAAAGGTTGCTTCGTTTCCTCAGCCCGAAATGAAGAAGAGACTGATACAAGAGGATTCATCTGTTTGAAGTGCCTCCAGGAGTGTGGTGCCACGCGGAGGAAGTGCACACGACTACGACTGCAGCAACAACTACGACGGCAAGGTGCAAGGTTCCAGCAACGACTACTTGGACAGGCGTCTTCAAGCTGTCCGAATTGGATGCTTGTTGTGAACGCTCCTGTCTATGCACCCCCCAGAAGTATCTGCTTCGGATGCTACACAGCGTGCCTTTCGGCGGAGCAGAACCCATCTGAGCAAATTCGGGCAAAGTGCCGCCAACGACTGCGGTGAGAACAATGCCACACGCATTCTTTATCGAGGTTCCGACACTGCCAGCTGATTTTTTGCCGCATGGTTTTGCAACACAGCTCGTTGACATGGAATACAATGACAAGGAGAACATGCAACGTTTTGCGATTGAAGAATTCGGATGCAGTTGCAGAGAATTCTTCAGGAGCCTGCTGACAGCCGCAAAACCTCGGCCGTACAAGGAATACAACGCATTATCGCATCTTGGTGGTGGGATGGTAGTGCGCCTGATACCAGCCGGCAGCAAAATAAACGGGTACTCTTCAAGACGGCACAGAAGGTGGGGCGTTCCACAAGCTGGACATCGTATTATCATGCAGGATTCGAAGGTGAGCGTATCTTACTTTCAATTCTGCAAGCGACGACCGTCCAAACAAAAAGAGCCGGCGCAGTTAGTGCGATCGGAGACGAAAACTGTGCACAGAAACTCCCGGTACTCTTCCTCTTGCTTCTCTGGGAATGACTGATGTACCACGTATTTTAGAACAACCCTCAGAAGACTTACCGAGCCAGCGGTGGTATTTGGGCACCTTTAGCTAAAATGCTGGTCGGGTGGCCGGGGGGTGGGCAAAAGGCCCTAACCAATCCAGAAGCTCAGGACAGGCTCGACGCTCGACAGACATCCTGTCCTGAGGCGTGTGTATGCCAGACGGAAAACGCTCAAATGCGAAGAGCTCAGTTCAGGGGATTAGTTTCCGTTGCAGATTTAGACCGTCGGTCTAAATCTGCAAACCGGACTTGGCCGGGGGAAAAAAAACAAATGTTAGAGGCGGGGGGTGTGGTGTTTGAAGCAGTGCTGAAGATGCTGGAAGGCTGCTGAGCCTCGGCTGCTGAGACCCAGCCGCTGCCGTTCAATTGTATTCAGCTTCGGGTCGGCAGGTTGCAGCTACCACTGTGCTTCATTACCGGGCCAAGGTCCTGTTTGGCAGTTGAGTAACCCACACGAGCTAAGAGTGGTCCACACATGATAAAGGGGGGGCGGAATTATTTTTGCCCAAATTTTCCGTCGCGCCTTCGGCGCGATGTTGCTAAAAATAACGCTAAAAATGTTGTTGTAAGCACGGCGGTGCAGTAGCAGATACACCAAAACCGTGGACCTATTATCATAGGAAAATAGGTCCACCCCTTCAGCTGCCTGACTGTTTACGATTTTGACTGTTTTTGGAGCGCGTCCCCATAATACATCGCGTCAATAATATTACGGCACCCAACCCCACAGGGAACCCAGAAGCTTTCGGAAAAAACCTTGAAAGCTTGATCCAGACTGGTTGAAAAACGCCCGCAAAATGTGTCGCCAAACTGACGGGGTGACCCATAAAGGACCCAAGACGACCCCTCTTTTGCCGAACGAAGTTGTGGAGATATGTCGGCCCCAAGATGCCGTACATCGGCGAAAACGGCACCGAAACACCGCCCAAAACCACCCCATAGTAACAGTCGAAATCTGCAAACCCCGGAAGCCTTCAAACTAATACCCTGGCTCAGTTGCAAAAATAAAAAAGAAAATATCACACAAGCTTCAAATGCACCCTCGAAGGGCCTCGAGACCGCTAAGGAGGGGGCCGAACTTTTATGCTTGGATTTCGACCAAATAACTAGGGAAACGTTGAGAGCCTTTTGTGGTTTCTGGTTAAATGGATGAACCAGGGAAGGAACAAATCTGCACATATGTACGTTCAGGATGATCGTGAACAAAGTTATGCTGAAACAAGGAAAGATGGCAGCAGAAGCTGCACCAGTCCTCTCCCAGATAGCACTGGGCGCTTACGAGCAGTGCATGGCGGGATTGCCGCGGCTGTTTTGAAATATGGTGACCACGTCAGCAACGCCGGTGACCCGTCGTTTTGGCGCGGCTGTGATGCAAAACGGAGCCAGTCGCCCAGCCAGTCGCCCAGCCAGTCGCCCAGCCAGCTGCCCAGCCAGTCGCCCAGCCAGCTGCCCAGCCAGCTGCCCAGCCAGCTGCCCAGCCAGCTGCCCAGCCAGCTGCCCAGCCAGTCGCCCAGCCAGCTGCCCAGCCAGCTGCCCAGCCAGCTGCCCAGCCAGCTGCCCAGCCAGCTGCCCAGCCAGCTGCCCAGCCAGTCGCCCAGCCAGCTGCCCAGCCAGCTGCGAGTCTCTGATGTTGGTTGTCTTCTGCTGCTTCAGGTAGCATTCCGGGTGTGCTCTTTGTCGCTTTGACGATACGTGGCGAGCAACGTTTTCCCCTCATGTGGAAACCGAGTCAGTAATCGGTTCCCTCAATCCGCTGACCATGATTGGTGCTGAAGCTCGATTCGATTGTACTTACGGTGAGGCAGTTTCTCACTGGCGTTGTGGTGGATGGAAGGTGACCTCGCCCAAGCTCCTTTCCCGGGTTAAGGCAGTCACTCAACATTCCCTTGCGCTAGTGATATCACAAATGTTACAAAGACGTGTTCTTACTTTTCCCTTTCTTCTGGGCAGTTCTCGTCAGACAATACGAAGAGCAGAAGAAACTCCATGGCGATGTGGGCCCCGTAGAGATGTCCCGCAGCACATCTTCTTTGCCGAGCTGACGACGGCAAAGTTTGCGACTCCGCTGTCGACAAGTAGAATCTTTGTCGACAACTTGCCTTTGTTTGTGCGCTCGCAGCCTTTGTTCGCACTTTCTCTCGTTGAAGAGATATTGTGCTATTTGCAAAGGCTGCCTTCCTGTTGAAATCATCGGGGGGGGGGGGGGGGGTCCTGCACGGTGCACTAGTAAAAGTGAAAAAGGTGTTTTGACTAGTCATTTTACTAGTGAAAAAGCATGACTGGTGCACTAGTAAAAATGACTGGTGCACTAGTAAAAACACTAGTAAAAATGACTAGTGCACTAGTAAAAATGACTAGTGCACTAGTCAAAATGACTAGTGTCCTAGTAGAAATCCACCTGTTCCGAACCGAAATCTGGGCTATTTTGTAGATTTCAGAGGGTCCCAGGGCACAACTGTACCCTACCGTTGCGCTTACAACCGTGTTCGGAGTAATGTTGGACCGGGAAAAAGTCGAAGTACTTTTCAAAACCCCCAAAAGTCCAAAAAAGTTCCGGTTCAAATATTTTACAGTAGGGTTCACGCCCACAAGGAAGTTTAGAATCCAAGAATACGATAAGATATGATACATGTGGTGTCTACAGTCAAGGGCGCGCCCAAGTCCGTTAACAGCGCCCTACAACTTGGAGGTCGCTACTTTAGCCAGACGCAGAAGGTGGCGAGTCGCTGAGCGTAGTCGGCACGGGCCATACGGAGCAAGGCCGGCGGCATGCCCGCGGAAGGACTCGACCTCGGCGAGCTCGCAGTGAAGCGAGCGTCGCTGAGTGAAGGCGACGTCCTGGCCGCCGAGTGGCGGTCACGCGCGTTTTTGACGGTGGATGCCGACGACAGCGGGCTGCTGGCGTTCAAGGAGTTGATCAAGTATAGCCGGTCCCGGACGTCGTGTTCCGTGAGTCGCCCCGCCATGCTCACCCGAGCTGCTTGTCTACGCGACCCAGGCTACGCCCATAGTCATGATCGTGCAACCGCGAGTTTTAAGGACGAACAGAAACTAAAGGTAACCTGAACCAATTTGGACGCGTTTGCGGCCCGGAACTCGGGAAGCTTTGGAATGTTCGCACAATCTGCCGGTCCCATCATTGGTGTAACGGAAACATGAAACGCAAAAGCTGCTTCGGTCAGACTTCAAAATACCGCCAAAAAGTGAAACCCCCAGGGAAAAGTCCAAAACTTTCAGAACCTCCAAAAGCCCAAAACTTTAACTCTAAAAAGTCCAAAAAAATTCCGGTCCAAAGAAGTTCCGGTCCAATATTTTTCTGAATGCGGTTGACGAAAGCTGGGGGCCATGTCTGCCACGAGCGTCATTCAACAAAGCCAGTTCTGCAGGAATAAGTTACGATTACTCGTCGGTTTGTGTTTTGCGGCTGAACATGCAGAACTGTGATCGCTTTTTTGGTGGGCCACCCCGACTCTTCCCCCACAGGAATCGGGCTGAGTATTGAGTTCTAGAAAGTGCAAGTGCCATGAAGGCAAGCGAGCACCACAGCCGAGGACGGGGAGTTTCTGGGAACTTGTTGCCTACTGGGAGCGTTATACAGCTTGCCTGCCTCATGCTCTTCCGCACTTACTACTAGTAGCTCTCAATGCCCGATAGACAGTGCGTTGTGAATTCAAGCTAATCCGAGGCGGTGATTTTTATTGTCGTTGTGAACAACCGAAGATGCGAAAGAAGCTGCTTTCACAAATAGTACACCGGCTACGCGATTGCGGTAGACCCGACGAGTAGAAACCAGAACCTGCTGGTGTCCCACCCGACGAAAGGTTTGAGCAGTTGATCGGTGGGCTCAATGGTCGTTAGCACGTCCCGAAACGACAAAGAAACGTGACTTCCAGGCATTCGAAATGCCTGGACAAAGCACCACGACGTGTTGACTGGTACACAACGCGCGCACCACAGGCTACAAGACTGGTTTTCCGCGGCGGCGTGAAAGAGGAAGCACGCAATGGGAGAGTGCCTCCAACACTAGAAAGCGGAGCACATAGCAGTGAGCAACGACACTATTTGTGGAATGTGCGCAACACAAAGCCTTGCATGCAAACAGTTCACAGGCGGACAAAGCCAGCACCTGTTGCACATTCATGTTGGGAAGCTCGGCAAGAATCGTGGGTTTTAGGGAACCCACTACTGTAAATGCACTGTGTCCGGTGCGATGCCAAGGCGATAGGAGCGCCATGAACGACAAGCCGAATCTACGGACCAGAGTTTGAATGTGGTCGGAAGCCCGCATTATTCCAGTGTCTGAAACCTGTCACGACATGTCTCTGACCTCACCGTGCAGGGATAGCACTGTCGTTTGCACTATGTTTGCTAAGCCATACAAGCTCAGGGACTTTCCCAAGAAACCAACCAAAACCCTCGCAACTCGGCCTGTCTCGCGAAAACTGGGGTTGCCCAGGTGGTTTGTGGTGTCTGGGCACCGGTGGTCACGGTAGTGCCGTGGAACCCCTCGAAAACTCTCAAAACACCCAGGACTTGGGTCCAGGTTAGGTGGATTTTGTCTAAATCACTAGTCATTTTTACTAGTGCACTAGTCATTTTTACTAGTGCACTAGTCATTTTTACTAGTGGCACTAGTCATTTTACTAGTCAAAATTTTGACTAGTAAAACCACTAGTCAAAGTCAAAAAAGTCCTTGACTAGTGCACCGTGTGTTTGGTGCACCTGGTGGCCGGGGACCCCCCCACCCTTTTTTCCGGGGACCCCCTTAAACGCGCTCTTTCGCGATGGATCTTTCCACTCCGTCCTCAGTTCGTCTGTGAGGCCTGAAATTTGACGTGCAAAACACAGGCTGAAACCGGGAAAATCTGCCCTTTCGTGGTTTTCTTGGTGCCGTTTTTTCGAAATTCTCTAAGTACGTTTCCCAGCGGATTTGCCTGAAAAACAGTTTTTGGGGGGTATTGGCATTTTGGGGAAAGCACATGGTAAATCGGCCCAATCGGCCCGAATTTTCACTTTTTGGGCCAATTTTCCAGATTTTGGCTGATTTTTGAGTGCATTGCAGGAATCTTGGTTTTCGGGGAAACTGACTTTGCTCAAAAGTTGCTAAGTACATTTCCCTGCCAAAAAAGTGCAGGAAAACATTTTGGTGGGGAATGACCTTTTTTTCCGCAAAAGTGGGCTTCGATTTCGAAAACGAGGAGAACGGATTCATCTGGAGGAAACGGAGTACCCGCTCGGCACCGGGGGGTCTGGGAAACACCCCAAAAACAGCCCCCAAAACGACCCCCCCCCCCCCCCAAAAGGGGGGTGCAACGTGCAACGGGGGCAACGTCCCTTAGTGCGCACCCTGGGGCGGGGGACGCGATCTTAAACACGGGGGAGGATACGACAAAAAACGGATCTGGCGCTCCTTTATTTGTGCACACTTCGTTCAAACCTGTTTTGTTCTGCTAACGGGAGTGAGGATCGTACACTGCCATCGATCGGTGTTTGTTCTCGGCAAAATGCAGTGTCAGACACAAAAAGGCCGTACACCGCGAGTAGGAGAAAGTAGAAAGGGAAACTAGAGTTTTCGTTGACCGCACTACCCTGAACCCAAATCCTGGACGTGGTTTCAGGTGGCAAATTGGCAAATGATCGGTCCTACTTGGGCGGTTCAGTTTCCTCGCACATTGCATGACATCATTGACATGCGGCTTTAAAAGAAAAGACAGCACACCTGCAGCGCCTCCGGCAGCAGCTCGAGCAAGGGGACCAGCCTCCTGGTGACCTCATCGTGCAACTTCCGCCAAGCCGTCCTCGCCCGCTCGCCCTCCCTGCGCAGCAGCGTCCGGTCCGACTCGTGGGCGGCCAGCCGCTGCTCGATACCCGCCACGACTTCGGCGGCGGACGCGGTTTTCGGCGCCTGCGGCGCGAGCGCCCGCAGCTGCTCGCAGACCGACCCACCACCACCACCACCACCACCACCACCACCACCAGACCCGCCCCGCGGCGATGATCCGCCCCTGCCGGCCTGCTCCGCCTCCGCCGCCGCGCCGCGGCAGCCGGCGTTGAAGTTGCCGTCCGCCGCGTTGGCCAGCGCCGCGACCTTCTGCCGCAGCTTGTCCAAAGCGGCGGGCAGGGCCAGCTCGGGGGGGTCGCCGGCCGCCCTGCGGGCCGGCGAGTGGCGGCCCCGGCTGGCGGCGGCCGTTATCTTCTCGACCTGCTGGTGGCCGTGGGCCAGGGCCGCCTCGGCGCGCTGCGCGCGCTGCGTGGCGCTCGACACGCGGGCGACCAAATCAGCGACGCCGGCGGCGGCGTTCTTGACGCTGCGCACCACGACAGAGTCCGTCGGAGCGTGCCCCGGCACCTTTCTCTGCCTCCCTTCCGCTCCCTCCGCAGCCATCGCGACCGTGTCGAGGGTCGCCAGAACGTGTATCCGTTCGTTCGCCATTCTTTCGAGCACGTCTGCTGCTGTGTTGCTCATGTCGTCCAACTCGGCCACGGCGCGGTCCACCGCGCCTTCGCCGTCGAACCCCATTTGCGACGGCCGCAACGGCGGCGATCCCCCAGCACCGCCACTACCGCCACGCCCCCCACGAACCGACACGTCGTCGCTGCAGCTCTGCAGAGCCGCCCGCAGCCGCGCCGTCAGGTGCTGGCACGTGCGCACCAGCAGCTTCTCGCCGGGGCCCGAACCCGTGATGGTGGCTGTGCGGTGGTACTCAGAGACCCGCCTCCAGCGGGACAGTGTAGCCGCAAGCCGTGCGTGCGCGTCGGGCTCGTAGGAAGAATCGTTCGAGTCTTCTTCGAGCAACGGAGGTACGCCGACGATGGCTTCCAGCTGCAATATTTTCGTTGAGTCAACCACTCCGAGAGTCAAACGGCACAAACACACGCACAGCATAAATAAAATGTTTGCAGCGATTCCTGTAGGAACTCCTCGGAAGCGGAAAACTTAACTGGGCACAAGTGCTACCCCCTACCTCACTATTCTCGAAGAGAACCTCCTTTTTGACACACGACACGACACATCTGCACACCTGTGGCAAAATGAGTCGGATCTCACTCTCCGCCGAGTCAAGAACGTCTTCCCTTGCCGGCTTCGCGGTGCAGTCGTTGCCATTGTTCGCGGATGCCCTGTTGCTGTTATTGCTGTGCATGTCCAGCAGCAGAGCTTCGAGATCCGCCAACCCGGGCGGCTGTCCACCGGCATCCAAGTGGACATGCCGCTTGGACGGTGGGCGCGAGTCGTACGCATGCACCAGCTTTTGGACGCAGGCCACGTATCGCTGGAGCTCCATACGCAGATCGGCTCGTTCTGCTTCAGCGCTACGAGCTCTGTCTTTGAGGCGGGCTACGGCCGACTCGATGTCTGGTACGGACGGTGAGCTTCTTGGAGAAACCGTCCCGTCGATACTCCGCAGCATGCCGTATATGCGGTGAATCTCGAGTGCAACGTTGCTGTCTCCTGGCACAGGTGATGGCATCCTAACCGCGGGTGGTGCAGTGTTGCTGAGCAGAGTCTGTTGAGCGAACTCAACGCACCGCAGCGCCGCCGCGTTGTCGCGGCCTATGAGCTCGCTCAGGTCGTCGAGGCACTGCTTCACTTTCTCGCTGACCGGCGCACTTTCTTGTTTACCTGCGTTTGTGTCGTTTGTGTCTCCTCTCAGTGTTTTTGGTCTCAACTCGTCATGGGAGACAAATGAGGTTACTCTGTCCGACAGTGCGCACAAGCGAAGTGTTTGTCCCGGCTAATTCCCACTCTCAAGAATACTTCTCTTCCAAGAGCGGAAACTCGTCTCACACCTTCCAGCTACGGACGATGCAAAGCTCAAGGTTGACTCCATCGATCGTTGCAAAACTCTTCGAGCACGCAGCGGTGTCCAGCTGTGAAGGCTCCGGTAGCAGCGGAAGCTTTTCTAGCAAACTAAGGTCAGAGACTCAATCTTCACAAGGCATTGCTGGTCCATAGATACCTTCGTGAAAGTGCCCCACTTTCAAAAGTTGCATCAGGGGCTGGACACTTTCGCGGGGGGTATTTACTATGTAGAGAGACTCTGTGCCATACGAGTTAAGATCTGCACGACGTGCGGAACTTGCCGGAGGCGCACCGAAAGCGGCAGACTTCCTCCAGCTCCCGTTGGCTCGCTGCCGGCAGCGGCGAAGATATCGGCGAAGGCCGTCGTGCACCGGGACTGCTCATGTTGCAGCTCGTCGTTCCGCTGGACGTGCCTCCGCAGCGCAGTGTTCAGGGCAGCGATCTTGTGTTCAACAGGCGCATCGGCCGAGATGGGGCTGGTGCCGTCTGTCCCGGCGCTGGCGAGGAGCTCAAGCAGCATGCCGTCGATCACTTGCAGCGTCTGTCGATGCTTTGCAGCGGTGTCAGCCTCCTCCGCGTAGCAGGACAGACGGTCGGTGAGCAGCGAAACGTGCGTCGTAATAGCACGCAGCACGGCTTCGAGGTCGATGGCGGTGTGCCTAACATCGACGCGAGCTTTCAACCTTGCCGCGTCTTCGGGACTTAGCTTGGTCAGCAGCGCGATGGCGACCGAAGCAGCATCGTCGGCCCGCACCGCACCGTGGCCGGGTCCCTCCCGCGAGCCAGCGGAAACGTGGCCTTCAATCGCCCGAAGCACAGCTTCGAGGTTGAGCGGCTTGTCGGCTGTCAGACGGACCGCGTCGCCCGGGCTCAACTTGGTCAGCAGCCCGACGGCGACGGAAGCCGCGCCGCCCGTGTTTTCACCGGCGGCGCGGGACCCCCCCGCGCCGGACGGCCCCCCCGACAGCAACTCCGAGGCGCGCCTGTCGATGGCCCGCAGCACGCCGGGCAGGTCGGCCGCGTCGGCGGAGAACCCGCCAGCGTCGCCGGGGCTCAGCTTCGCCAGCGCCGCGAGCGCCGCGGCTCTGCCGGCCGCTGCTTCCCCGTCGGCGGCGCGGCGGTCCCGCAGCAGCAGCAGCAGGGCCGAAGCGCGGCTGTCGACGGCACGCAGGATGTCGGCGAGGCCCGCCGCGGGGCCCGCCGATAACGCCGCCGCGTCCTCCGGGCAGAGCTTCCTAAGCAGCGCCAGGGCAAGGGCGGCAGGGTCCTCTGCGCTGCCAGGGCCGCCGGCCGCGGCTTCGGCACCTGCGTAAGTGTAATCGGCGGGGGCGGCGAGGTGGGCTAAGTCGAGGTCCAGGTCCAGGACACGGCTGTGTCCCCTATCCTGTTGCCCGTCGCCGCCGCCGTCTTGCATGACGCCGGCCAAACGCGTGCAAGCTGCAGCAGCGGTGGTCCGCAGGAGCTCGGCGTCGCGCATGGCGGTGCGCAGGGTGACCTCGAGGGGGCTGTCACTCGGCACGACGGAGCCGGCCAGCCCGAACACGCCCATCGTCGCGAGAATGGCAGAGTGCAGAGACGCGGCTCGCTGCGCGACCCGCTCGCCAAAGGCCCCGACGCAAGCGGCCCGGACCGCGTCTGCCACGTCCTCCGCCACTTGGCTCAAAACTCCGACTTCGCTTTCGACGGTAGGTGCTCGGCTCCCACTTTCCTGTTCCGGCACCGGCAGCTTCTTCTTGAGAAGCCGCATCGTGTCTTCCATTGCCCGACGCGCACGCGCGAGTCCTTCCAGAGCGGACCCTGACTCGGACTCGGGATGGCTGATCTTGGCACGGAGGGAGACGGCAAGGTTTCGGACCCCCCGAAGCTCTTCCATCAGGTCCGGCTCGCTGTCCCTGTCCCTGCTGCCACCAGCTGGAAGATCGCGCGAGCCGTCGTGGGCGCTGGGGGGGGTGGCCAACCCGACGCCCTGAGCCGCGGCGCAGTCTCGCAGCGCCTGCTTGGCGCCCCTGACGGCCGCAAACGCCTCTCTCCCGAACGCGACGGCGGTGGTGGACGGCAGCATGGCCTGCTGTTCGCCGCCGCCGGTAGCCGGGGGGCCACTTCCCCGCGCGCGCAGAGAGTAGACGGCGGGCGTGAGCGCTTGGCAGCTGGCGCGCAGGTCGTGCACGGCCTGGTCCAAGGTCTCGTCCGGCACCGCTGGGTTTACGGCCACACCGGCGTGGGAGAGGGCGGTGATGACGAGACGGTGGGCGTCGGCTATTTTGGAGACGATGCGAGCGGAGTGAGCGGGGGACGCAGGGCTCGCCGGGCGCTGAGGCGCGGGCGGCACGAAGGAGGCGTCGGAACGGAAGTGCGACGAATTGACGGAGAGGCTGGAGGCAAGGACCCAAAGGGAATGGAAGAGACCCGTAGTGGACGGCGGCGGGTGCGAGACGGCGGCTTCGAGGCTGCTTTCGGCCGAGCGGAGGTGGGCCAGCTCCGGGGGGGGGTCCACGGCGGCGCTTGGGGGTATCAGCTCTGACGCTGCTGTGTCGAGAAGCTGCTTTATCCGGATCAGGAGCTTCTCGTGCAGGGCCACCACGCGGGAGCAATGGTTCATTTCGTCGTCTCTTTGGCCGCTGGCTTGGGTCAGCCCACTCGTGACGAGCGCCTGCTGCTGGCGAAGCATGCGCTCGCCGGCCGCGATCTCTCTCTCTTGGGCTGCCAAACGCGCACGTTGCGATTCCCCCGTTTCTTCCAACCTCCGCATCGTCTCGATCATCTCGCGGCATACTAGGCGGAGTTCTTCTTCGCCCGAAGCAGCCTCGACCGCAGCAGCGTACCGAGTTGCATCCGGCATTGCCTCTTCTGCCATTTTTTCAATGCGGTTCCGAACGGGCGCCGCGTGTGGACAACACCCTCTCTCCCCCTCTTTCGCACCCCCCTGAGAAAAATGATGGTGTTCGGGAGATAGGCATGGCTTTGTAGCCCAAAACCCATAAAATTCGGTATCTGGGCGAGAAAACGCGAAGTGCATTTTTCCCTGTTGTTCGGGTATGCAGCGTTGGCTGCGTTGATGTCGTCACTGTCACTGTGTGCCCCGTGACTCACAGCACCACGGCGACCGGGTCTCTTTTGCGGGGGCTTCCTGTTCGGAGTCAGGCAGCGATCGCTTCGTGGCTTTGCCATCGTGCGAGGCTTGACTGCCCGAAGGGTGCTTTGTCGGTGTGAGCTGCCAGGTGAGCCCTTTTGCTGATCAGCGTTCAGCGAAGCCCTTTGCAGGGTCATGCCGTTGCACCGAGTGCTCCACTGGCAACGTCTGTGGTGTCGCCCATCCAGTCCCCGCTGCGACTCTGCGTCGTCCAACGCAGTCTTGTATTCGAGCGCTGTTCAATTGAGGCAAAGAAGGCAAGGATGCAGGTAAACAGAAAAGAGACAAGATAGGTGCGCGGAGGCTACTCCGAAGAAAACGAGAGAGGAAGTGAGATGCGTATTGCAGCAGATTGGGGGGAGGTACAGCGTATTCAAGCAAAGGCTGCTTTCTTTCCGACGGTCGCGGATTTCCAAACTACATATTTTCTTCCTGCGACAGTAATGTACCTTTTGGACAGGCGCTCGTTCGTCTCGCTGGAATCGTTACTCTCGAAGCTGACAACCCTGCAATCTGCTGAATAGAAGAAAGGTGCAAATTCTTTCTTTCTTGCTTGGTGGGTGTAGTGAGAACCAATGTTTAGACAGAACACGTCTTTTAGTTTTTTTCTAGTTGACCTTTTGCAAACCAGAAGTAAGCACTCAGGTGTCTTACAGAGCAGAAAAGTACACAACTCTGAGTCTTAGCACAAAGCCTTAGGCTCAGAAAGAAGAACTTCTGAACGTGTGTACCGCATACTGCTGCAGCGCACAAACTGACTGCTTGTTCAGATATGCAGCGCTTGCTACGGCATCCGCTGCGCTGTTGTCGTCGTTGTCGCTGTGCCCCCGTCCCCAGCGGGTCGCTTTTGGGGGCTTCTTTGTTCGGGGTCAGGCAGCTATCGCTTCGTGGCTTGGCCATCGCGTGGGGCTTGACAGCCCCGTTATTTGTTCTGCTCGGGCCGATCCTCTCATAGGTCTTCGAACCGTAGCGTCGACAAATATTCCGACAGCGCCTCGGCCTTTCGATGAAGCTTCTGTTCGTTTCTACCGCGACGTCGCCGCTAGCTGCAGGCTCTCTCGGTCAATGTGTCTACATGACACTATTCTGTAAGGCTTTCGCCCTTTCCGCGGTGGATGCAGCTAGAAGCCGGTCGCTGAGATGCCGCTTCAGGTCAGCAAAGTGATGCAAGGATGCAGATATGTAGAAAAAAGAGAGAGAGAGAGACGAGTTAAAGAGGAAAAAGATGAAATAGGCGCGGAGGCTAATCCTAGGGAGAAAACGAGAGAGAGAAGGACAAGTTTGAGATGCGTCAGCAGATTTGGGGGGAGGGTCAGCGTCCTCAAGCAAAGGCTGCGCTCTTTCCGACAGGCGCGGATTTCCCAGCAACATATCCATTTTCTCCCTGCGACAGCAATGTCACTTCGGACAGGCGCTCGTCGTCTTGCTGGAATCGTTACTCTCGAAGACAACAACCTCTGCAAATCTGCTGAACACAAGAACCAGAAGAGCTTTCAAATTCTTTTTCTCCTTCTGTTTTTGGTTGTCTCGGGATCCCTGGGTGGGTGGGTTTCTTCGCGTTATTACGTAAGAAGTGAGGAAAGGCATGAGTGACCGGTCCGCAGCGCGATTCAGGTCGTTTCGGCTTGGCTGGTTAAAGACGGCTGCTACAATGCAAGTTCTCTGGGCTGGATGAGAGCCATTCGCTCTTCACCGTTTCAAGGATGCGTGCCCATTGGCTGGTCCAAAATCGGGCTGTAGTAGGGGCTTACAGAGCAGAAAAGTACACACAACTACCTCCCTGAGTCTCAGGGCGCAAAAAAACCTTAGGCTCAGAAAGCAGAACTCTGAACGTGTGTATCTCATACTGCTGCAGCGTTCAAACTGACTACTGTTTCGTTCACTGCGGATCCGACTGAGAAGCCATTTCTGCTAGCTAGAGAAGCAGGTGATGGCCGTGAGTTTCCGGCGAAATTCGCACTTTTTATGTGTTTCGTCTTGCAAATACATTTTTGCTCCATACATTGGTGCACACGAGTCGGGTTCTCGTCTGAACTCATCTCTTGACTCGTGCGTTAGTGTGAGTCTCGTCTAAACTCGAACTCGTCTCTACTCTCGTTTCGTTTAGTACAGGGTATTCTCATTGTGGAACACCTTGCCACACTTTCGTATGACTCGTACACAAGAATGCGACTCGGATGCACTGTATGTCTAGCTGGGGGGGTTTGCAAGAACGTGCTTGGAACGGGTATGTGCTCAACACCGCACTGGTCCCGTCTGCGCCGTCTAGCTGGGGGGGTGGGGAGAATCTTCGTTTCGGGAGAGGGGATCCAGAGACAGTTGATTGACAGAAGGCCGCTATTTCCTTTTGCCTTCGTGGTCGGAGCAAGCATCGCAAAAACACGGGCGCGCCGCAGCTAGGCGTTCCCATGTCTGCAACAGCTGCATCCGACGCGGCCTGTTCCAAGAATTCCAATTGTCGAAAGGGTTCTTTTGTGGCACATATTTGTGTGCATATTTATTCGTTATCAGTGTGCATGTAAGTGGGTCAGGGTCTCTCCGTCTCTTTTCTGGAAAATAGTTGGCTTTTTTTCTTCTTGGTCCGCATAGCAGACCTTTTTTGACGGCTTTCTGATCGCGATGAGCTCCGACCCGGGGACCAAAGATTATGTACGGGGTTCGTGGGTCTGTACCAGATGCGGGGCACCGCACCACGAATTACGTGCGTCTTCCAAGAAGAAGAGGGTTCCCGCGGGTTCCGGGTTTGCGGTACTTTCTTTTTCCTGTTGACAACTTGTGTCAGACTAGCCCGGTACTTTTTTCGAATGTATTTCTTTTTCGGGAAAATTGCAGGATCGGCACGGCGAATACCTCTTGTATTATCGCATGCCGTTTATATTGGGAGGGAACACTTGCTGAAGGCTAGTATCACCTGTGCACGCCCAAGGAGAACCAGAAGGATGTCTTGTTCCCTTATTTTCGTCGTCCGCGTGCAGTCACGTGGACAAGTGCTATCGAGGGTCATGTACTGTACACCATCGATTGGCAAACGTCACGTTTGCACGTTTGTCAAACGTTTGCGTTTGATGAATCTTGTCAAACGTACGTTTGCAAACGTTTGATAACATCACTGGCAGCTCCCCCCAGTACGTGGGTAATGGCTGAATCGAAGCATAGCATCGGCTGAAGACTTCTGTTCTGTTCCTAGACTCGCTCGCACGGAGAAGTGGCGCGAATCACTTGTCACCGAGCATTGTGATATGCTGACGACTGTTTGCGGACCCGGTTTAACGTGGTGCCTTCCTGTACGAGAGACGTCCACGACTGTGTGTGTGTGTGTGTGTGTGTGTGTGTGTGTGTGTGTGTGTGTGTGTGTGTGTGTGTGTGTGTGTGTGTGTGTGTGTGTGTGTGTGTGTGTGTGTGTGTGTGTGTGTGATCTCAGTAATGGGTAACCCCTGAGCGGAGTCTAGCCCAGTGTGTGTGTGTGTGTGTGTGTAGGGCTTTGAGTGGGTAACGTCTGAAGCGAAGTATAGCCCACTTGTCACTTTCACCAGTCGGCTTTGAGTTTCCGACACGCTGCTGTTGGGTTCTGTGACTCCTCTCCGAAGGGTCGGTGCTTCGGGGGACGGATAGAGCGGGGGGCTGTCAGCTTCTCCATCCGGCACTCGGCTCAAGACTTCTGTTTTCATCTTGCAGTGTTGGCTGCACGGGGTTTTCGGCCCGGTGCAACAGCTGAGTGTTTTTACACATGCGGCACATCTCACCGAGGATGTGGCAAGCTCTCTCTGTGCAATGAACGTGGCCTGACTAGCTGTTCCAAACTCCTGGCGCAAGCACCCGTCATGGTCGGCAGTCGCCACCTGGGTCACAGTTTTGAGTCCTGTTCCGAGACTCGCTTGCACGGGGAAGTGGCGCGAATCACTTGTCGCCAAGCATTCTGCAATGCTGACGACTGCTACCCCTTGTGTGTGGGTGCGTGTGTGTGTGTGTGTCTTGATGCATCAAATAAGAGAGGAATTGTTAGGCAGACAGGTGGCTCACCTCGAACGTAATTTGGCATTGGCTTGTGCAGCCAAATTCTTAATTTTGTCACCTCCGACAAGGGAGTTACCGAGAAGGGGAGGAACAATTGAGAAGGATGTAAAAAAAAAAGGGTTGTTTTGGCGTGGTGATCACCACTGCCGGGTCTTCCAGACCCTCGAGAGTTGTTTGTTCGACATTCGTTGTACGACAATACTGAGCCAATTCACCCCGTGGAATCGCTGTGCGATCGAGTGTAATCGCCGCGTAATATTTTGGGTTAGAATGCGAAGAATCTGTGGCGATAATCTGCATTTGCTCTCTTTCGTGGCTACCTTTTAGAGCGCACTGTGTCTGTGTCATGTTTCCGGCGCTCGCTTGTTCCGCGTAATCGAGCTCAGGTTGCCTTCAGGGGGTAGGTGAATGGGCCCAAATAGTGTTGCCGGTGCGGGTTCGGAGCCAGCTGCCCTGCTCGTGGGTGGGACCTTTAGGTCGGAGTTCGCATCGTCGACGTCTTGCGCTGTACAGCGACTCCAAAGAATTCACCAGGTTTTCGACCAAGTATCGTTCGACCTTCTTTTTTTGTGAGAGTGAAAGTCTTTGAGAAAGCTGAACAATGTTCTAGAGAGATTTGTTATTGTGTGCCAAAGAGATACGAACGTGTTATAATTTTTGTGAGAAAACACGCCCGCTATCTTCTAGATGTATGATTGTTTGCTGTTTGGGTTGTGTTGCAGTTCCAAAGAGGAAGCACGAACGTGAGGGGCTCGCTGGAAACAAGTTGCTGGGCGGGTTCTTTTTCCCCCGCAAGTGTCAGACTAGCCCATTTCTTTTTCTTCGGGAGGTTTTACTACCGGCGGAAGTTGTTTGGATTCTTTGTTTCAAGGACAACCTGCCATTAGAGTGAAAATCGGCGATAAGCGCTCCTGCCTCACGAATACCCGTCTCTCACATTTGCCAGTCATAGGTTAATACGTGGCAAGGTAGTGATCCTTCCACCGTCTTAGTTCGACGTTTTGACAGAACACAGGGGTGCGAGGGTAGGTACAGACCTTGGCAGTATGTGGGCGGAAAACTCTTCTTGCGATATGTCGCAATCTTGTTCAGAAACGAGGCTTTTCACGCTGAATGGCGCCAACGTTGACTTCGTACGCAGGCGAGGCGGTTTTCGCGGAAGCGGAGGTCACCTCTACCTGCTGATTATCGCCAGTGGTAGCCACGGTCTATCAGGAAGAATGGGCAAGCTTAATTGTCTCTTACTTGCGATGCGTGGTGGCCACGGGCAGATATTGGCGGTGGGCCTTACCTGACACCGTTCAGGAGATCAGTGTGCACCGCAAACCTTTGACTTTTCGAGTACCCAACCCGTTGCAAACCATGGGTAAACGGGCTGACTTGTGGTATGAGGCAGCTGTTTCTCAGGTTCCCTATCTGGAATCGAACCCTAATTCCTCGCCACCCTTAGTCCACAACACTACCGTCAGAGGCTGACAGTGACCCCACTTTAATTTTCCTCACCGCAGGGCGATCTAAACCACGACACCATATGAATTCTGGGAGTCTTGGCTTCTTTTGTATGTTGTCAGATGAACGCTTGTCTGTTGTCCGGGTGGGCCTTTCTCTTGATTGTAAATTTTCTTATATATTTTTGGGATTTTCTTTGAAGGAGGATGTAGTGTAATGATGGTGGTAGCAGCCGGAGCTGGGCAAACGTATTGCTACCCGTTGCCGTGTTGGATCTTCACACTGGCAACGACGGCGCTGTTGGCGGCGCCGGCGACGCGGTCGGCAGCGGACGTGCAGAATGTTTCGATGTAGTAGGCAATGTCTTCGCTTTGGCAGCAATCGCGGCTGTTTAGTGCCCGAGTATCCTGGAGCAGTCGCGCGTAGGATAGACGACGAACACCATAACATCGGAGACACATGCTGCGGCCCTCAGGGAACCCCTCCTAGTGGTCACGGAACTGGTACATGGACCACGTTCTACGCGGCAAGCCGCAGGTCCACAGTCGGAAGCCGCGCACGCAAGCTGACTTGCGTAGAACGGTAGGTCGTTCAACGTTCTGCGATGTGAAGGATACGTACGTCGGCCGTTTCAGGATCCGTAGAAGGTTCATCCTTTACAGCCGTATCCAACGTTGGTACAACTTGATATTCGGTCTCGCTCGACGCGTCCAAGGGTTGCGCCAAGGCACTGCAAGCGGGGAAAACTAGAGACCCGATCACGGTTCTCGTGCAAGTCTCAAACATTGTTTGGACTGCGTGTTCGGAGTCCTTTCTCTTTCAAAAAAAAAAAAAAAAATTACTCGAGGGACTGGAGAGCAATACAACTACAAAGTGGGTCTTTTTCGTTGAACGCTTACGCTCGCCACTAAACCCAGTTTTACCTGTGTTTCGTGTGAGCCACTATCCTCCGCCTTTGAGAATTCGCTACTAGCAGTCTCCTCAAGTATTTCCTACAAAGAAGGCATTTTAATGCCGTTCAAAAAAAAAAATAGTGTTCCCTTGCAAGGTTTGTGTTGGTTGATCAGAACAACCGTTGGTTGAGCAAGTGCATGTGTTGTGGGTTGCGTTGTTGGTACCGGTGGGATAGAAAAAGCACTGTGAGGGCGCTTCGTCCGAACCTGTGTGTAACATGCTGCTTGCAAACGCAACGAGCTCTGGCTTTGAGGCTACCGCCGACTCGATGTTCGTGTAGAGCCCGCGCTGGAGGCCCCACATCGTTTTGTTTGTGCGTACGTGCTTATCACCTGTTTTGGTAATTTCCACAGTACACTGCCAACCGTCACTTTTTGATGATGACAACCGCGGTTGTCACCATACAAAAAGTCAAGAAAAATGCTGGCTTTCTTGGCTGCAACGGCCTGGGAACAGAGAGTATTGCCGAGACGAGAGAAACTCACCTTCACATTGGAAGGAGCTGAAATGGATGCAGCTTGACCAGCGTGGCGGCCCAGTCGAATCAGACGCCGAAAGAATAGGGCAATACGGGCTTCGACTCGGACCTGCTGCGCCGGCTGTGTGATCCGCATCGTGTCAAGCGGACCTCAAACAGGTGGCAGCAGGAGATGCTGCTCGTGACGGAGCAATTTCAATCAGGCTGACCTCAACAGCATGGCACCTGGAAATCTGCAGACTGGACAACGATGCGAATCTGGTGTAGGGAGGGCCCTGTCCCCCGTGCATATGCTCACGGTAGTGTCTGTGGACCAGGTGTGTCGAAGAAGACGCCTTGTGGGTACGAGGCAGTACTGTAGAACACTACTCTACTTTAGAAACCCCCGGGAAGAGAATAGTATTCGAAGGCGCGCGGCATTGAAATTCAAGTCGAGCTGCCCAATACGCAGAGTGGCGGTGGTGTATCGTAGTGTTATTTTTTAAGAGTTAGAGTTTGCTAAGAGTTTTGAGTGAACCGACGGTGGTCGGGTGATCCGTCCACACACTGGCATGCTGGGGACTAGGAGGGCTTAGAAAAGTGCGCCAGGAATTCGGGTCGAGAAGCTGCTTTTCCTGGGAAAAAAATATATCAAGGTCAAGACTAAGGGGGGAGGAAACATGTTGAAAGGCAACACTGCCACGCATGCATGTTGCTAGCAGCAAGACCAAGCCTTCTTCGAAGAAGAATGAGATAAAGTCGGCTGGTCCGTTCATCATCGTCTTTGAGGAATAGGAGGAGAACAGGGAGGAGGGCATTGATAATCGTGCTTGACTAGGCTCTGATGCCGGAAACGGTAAGATTGACGTGATTGGCGGCTAGTGGCTATGGGTCCATTAATGGTAAAGAGGTTCGCGTTCTTCGCGGGGAACTAACTCCCCCTTGTGGAATTGAGACAGCAGAAAACGCTTGTAATTGACACTTTTGGGGCTGAGGGCGTCTCAATTACACGCGTTTAGAATAATGAGCATGTGAATGGGAGCACCACTGGATTAACACACACACACACACTGCACGAGGGGGACACGAAGAAACACCAAAAAAACGATGAGTATCATGAGCATCTTTCACTCCAATGCTAGGCAACAGACAGGACATGTGTGGTAGCAATTGCTGGAGCATGTCGCCCAGTCCACTGGCATCGGCCGAAGTTGAAAGGGAAAGTTGCCAGCGCAGAGAGCCCAACATTGGTAGCAGCTGCTACATCGGCAGCGTGTTGCAGATGTGGCGTCGAACACTCCTTCCGACTTAGGGAAACACATGGATTTCCCTAAGTCACCGAATTGGGCGCGCAGAAACGGGGTGCCCGGGCTCGTTTTGTTAGGTACAGGTGTCACAGTGCCACAATGGAAATACATTATCGCTTGAGATAGGGACACTTTTGGGAAGATTACGAATATAGGTGTCTCAGCTGCACAGTAGGTACAGAAGATGAGAAACTTTTGAGGCAAAGGTTTCCTTAACGTAGCCCTTTCTTCAGTTGTGACTTCGTTTAAACGGTCCGGAAAACATTCTCATACAGTACAACAGCACTAATCCACCAACAGTGACATTTTGGAAGCACGAAGTTGAACCACTTTGAAGGTCTTCGAAAGGTTTCTTTAAGAGTGCACCGCCGGTCCACACTGCACCGACATCGTGTTTGGGGATAGTAAACTTTCAGACAGGTTGTGCGGCACGGCAGGCTACACGAAGAAAAGTGTGTCCCGAGGAACCCACCCCTATGGGCAAGGAGGAAACGCTGATTCTCCGGGAGGCTGCTTTTCCTAAAAAAACGAGTTTCGAATATCAGACAGGAGTTGCAGTCAATTCGCTGCTTTCCTGTTCTGGCGAGCCAAGCCCGGGGGGCATTATATTTTTGCTTTGGAACTTGCAGTGGTTGACGACTGCGCTCGTACTAAAAACCAATCATCGTCTTTTGTGAGGCGGTTGCTTCCCCGCACCGGAAGAGCCTTGGCTTCTCATCCACGCTTCTTTGCTTTTCTTTTAGAGCGTCATTCGTGAGGTTCTTTTTTCTTTCATCACGTACCCACAGGCAATTATAAGATTCTTCCAACGGCGAGTCACCATATTTTGTAATGTTTGGCGCAGGATAGGATATCGCCTCTCATGAATGGTTGATGCTAGCATCAATTTTCCTTCTGGGGGAAGGGTTGTGTTCTCTTCCTTTCTTTCCATTTTCCCCAGAAGGGGAAAATGGATCCATTCTTGGGGGATTGCAAGAACGTGCTTGGAAAGGGTGCTCAACACTGCACTGGTCCCGTCTGCGTCGTGTTTCGGTGGTGAATTTGTTGCATTAGTGTGTTGGCCAGGCCTTCGCCTACCCTGAGCAACGCACTGTCTCGGTAAGTCACAGACACATATGGCGGACCATCAGCAGCGCGGAACCTGAGTGCAGGCGGGACAGCGTGTTCGTAGCTCGTCACAGCCAGGACCACGTGCTACTGGGGGGAAACTACAGGCAAATGCCGCGGGGATAAGGCCCCAACGAACGTGTCTGAGCAATCGGTTAAAAAACTCCCCTGATTGTGACTGCTACTCGCTAGGCCGCATTGACTCGTCTTTCACGGTGGCAATCTGCGAAGTCTACTGCTAGGATTGTCGAAGGGAGGGAGGGAGGGAGGGGAGGAATACGACGTGCTCAAGCCCGGTTAACTTTATCTCATTGTTTTTCGAGCAAGAATTGGTGACCATGCATGCGAGGCAGTGTTCTGCCTGCACATGCGAACACCCACCTCCCCGGTAGGCTTAAACGGTACCGATCGCCGTGTTGAGCGCACGACCTTCCGACAGCATGTGAGCCTGGTTCAGAGTGAAGGGGATGAAGATGGGGAGAAAGTGAATAGTAAATCGTACTTGACGAGGTTTGATGCAGGAAACTAGGTAAGGTTGACGGGGCGGCTAGTGTGATAGTGTCTGTGAGCCAGGTGTACGAACATGACGCTATGAAATGTTGCTTCGCTGAGAGGTATAGAAACAGAGCCGGAGTTGCGGCTTGCGCCGATAGAACAACGGCCGACGAACAGTGCACTTCGCGTGAGGGTAGGAAACCTTTCTGGGGATCTTTGGACGGCACGGCGTTGAAATTCAGGCCAAGCTGCCCAAGACGCAGAGAGGTGGAAGGTGGTGTTCTCGTTCCCACGAATATATTCGTGCGGAACAAAGCCAGTTTTCCTTGCATCAAGGCTGAGAATGGGTCACTGTCCCCACTACAAATGAGAGAGAGCGTCAGATAGAGTGCAGGACCATCTCTCGGTGAGTTTCCGGTCTCGCTTCGAATGTCGTGGGCTCCATTTTTCATATGTGGTTGTCTGACGACCCTCGGGTGTTTTGTCCACACGGGCCACACGGGCATCATGTGGGGGATAGAAACTGTCAGACTGACAGCTTGCGTGGCACGGCAGGCTGCCGGCGACACGAAGAAAAGATAACTTTTCCTGGAAATAGTGAGCCTTGAATATCAAGATCGGGCGTCTCAATGTTGACACCGTCGGGGATCTCAGTGTATTGTTTGGCTGCGCTGGGTATCAGCAGGGGGATGAATATTCATGAGTTTGATTTGTTTGGTCTGGTTTGTTGATCGTTCGTTGTGCGGTCGTCGCGGGTTAAGTGGGCTTGCTACACCCGAAACTGAAAAACAAGAAATGCGTTAAGGGGGGTACCGTCGATTGTTTACTTTCCTGGGCGTATACATTCCTGCTAGTATTACATTCGCCGAGGACTGGCGTCCTGCAGTCGCTGACGATCAAGTCATCGATGAACTACGAGAGGGCTGAGTCGTCGTTGTCGAACTCGTATTCGGGGAGTACTATTACAGAATTAATTCAAGCTTGCGCAATATTCCAAACACGGGAAAGGGGCGGAGCATCAATAGCTGCCGAAACCCGGACCGAGTGGTAACATACGGAAGCAAAACGAGGAGTGGCGAGGTGTCGTTTCCCTTGACCAAACCAGAGCGGAGAGTGTACCAAGTGTTGACACGATCGGTCCCGGCATTCAATGGAAACCCTGATGCTATTCACATTCCGATATTATCAGCTGCTATTTACAATCTGCTATTTACATATTTCGAAACGTAAATACTCGACGGTCCCCCCCTAGTTTTTACGTCAACAATATATATTGTTGACGACGAGGACGGAACCAACCACTCGGGGGCTATGTAGGATGGAAACGTCTCCGTTTCTGTCTCCTTCTTTTTGGCGGTGCATGGAAACGCCGTTTCCTTTCAAAAGAAACGGCTGGTGTGCCACTTGTGTCTTGGCTGTAGGTCCAACCGGAAAAGTGTTCCGAATGGCGGACCACGCAATCCAGTGGGAACCCAGGCTCCGAAAAGAGGGAGGAAAGAAGCATAATAATTGCGACCGCGCGGAGCAGACGCAACCACACGCCTCGCCTGCACAACCACTTGCATCCGCTTGATGACTGTGAGGTCTGCACCAAGCTCTGTATACCAATGGCTGTTGTGGCGGCGATGCTCCGTTATGCGAGGCCGTTGGCCAACGTTGCTGAAGACGATCGGGAAAGCACATCCGCTTTCAATACTAGCCTGTACAGATACGATCGTTCAGGACGGCGGGGGGTTTTCGGCAGCGTAAGGCAAAGAGGGTGTGCAATCAGCACCAGGAGGTGAGAAGGGCACACGTACGCCGGAGCAATATTGAACCCGCCAGAAAAGCGATGGCCACGCAGTAAGGTGTGCGTTAAACATCGCTTGCCACAGTGAACCTTGTATACGACGACGGGTGGCAACCGTCATCGGAAGGGGCAGCATCGGGCGGTGTTGTCGGAGCAGCAGACAGCGACGGCAGGAAGAGCCCCACCGACAACGCAGAAGAGGACAACAGATTCAAAAAGCCCCACTCGGCACGGCCGCCGATACAAGTAAACCTGAGAACGTGGGTTGGAAGCAGCAGAAGACGAAGTGGTAGGCACAGAAGAGCGGAATCTGGGATCAGAAACCCTCAGCATCCACATGTGACGACATTCTGCATCATTAGGTTGTGGTTACCTATTTGCTCGTGTCAGATCGCCGACGAGAGAAAGCGGCGAGCTTCAACGACTGCTCTGCACAAACGAGACCGCGACGACACACAAGAAGGGGCCGAGCCAAGTCGAAGAACAGCCCACGAAGGGCCCTGAAGGGTCAGAGAGCCCGCCCGAAGACGGAGGAAGAGAAGTGCCCGCTGGTAGATCAGAGTCAGAATCTGCGAATAAAACGAAAAGAAGAAGGTGATCCCGCCCTCTGGAGAGGAGTGCCAAATTTTGGCCGGAAACGGACACCGGACGGACACACATCAGGACATGCGAAGTGGTATCCTATAGGACCCCTCAGCATGAGGAGCCTTCCGGCGTTTCTTCTAAAACGAACGGAAACGTTTCCGTTTCCGTTTCCTTATTTCAAAAAACTAAAAGAAACGGCGTTTCCATCCAACTCAGCCCGGGGTGGTTGGTTCCTTCAGGCAAGGGTTCTTTTTTCCTGTCGGCATCTGGGGGGTTCTTCTTCTTTTTTAGAGTTAAAGTTCGCTTGAGTTCTTTTTTGTGTTTCCGACGACGTGGGACGTACAGATTGGTGTCTTTCGACCTTTTTTCTTTTCTTTCTAGCGACATATGTCGTTGACGTCGTGACTTCCATAGCTTTCCGTGCATGTTTCTCTTCTGTGGACCCCTTCTTTTCCTTTCTGGGCAGACACAGATTTTGCGCATCAGACGTTCTTTCGATTTTTGAATACTTCCTGAAGACGAGTTGTCGCAGCTCGACAGACCGAATATAAAATGCCGAAGAATTGGTAATCGTGATAAACTTTCTTTTTGTTCCTTTTACGGCTATTCTCTCTAAAATAAAATGCCGAAGAATAATTCTTCTTCACTTCTGAGATTCCGGGATTTTAGGGTATCCGGGGGTGACCTTTGTTCCTTGGCGACAGAGAAAGTTGACACTTGGTAACTTAAAGTGCTGAGAAGTTTCTATTCGCTGGTCTGTTTTCAGATTCGAGGGAGAACCCGTTTAGCTGTTTTTCACGAAGGTCCGGGCTTGTGCGGGTGAGCACAAGGCGTTGGCCGCCGTTTCTTATCAGATATCTGTGGATGTTGAGCGGTCGGCTTTTTCGTGTTTCAGCTTGAGTCAGCTTGAGAACAGGTACGCCGAGTGGAATCGTTTGTGTGTGGCGATAAGCTGCAGTAGAGCCTGAAATCGAGCGGAAACCAGTTGCTGGATCTCTCTGCATCTGCATCGAGTATCGAGTGTAATCGCCGCGTGCTCGAGCTCAAGCCAGTGGGTTAGGTGGCTGGCTCATGCAGCCAAACCAGCCTTTCCCAGTGGCATCAGGGCATCATGCTCCAATCTCGTCTCATGTTATTCTTACCCTCAGAAAGACATGTAGAGACAGTCTTAACAACACACAACGACCCGCGGCTTGGCTTCCTGAACTGAACACTCAGGAGAAGAAATGCGTATTTTATTGGTGAAAACGGCCTCGTTCCTTGTTGCCCGGACATCGTTTACGGTCGGAGTTGTGTGCAGATGATGGAGATCGTGGCCTTGGCTTGGAGATCTCACCTCGTACAAAACAATTGGTCTCCAAGGCAAAATGAGTGGCGAGGAGGAACACATCCGCTTGCGACAGGCAAGCATTTGCGTCGTGGTGCACGAGCAAAAACCGAGACGACGAAGGAGGTGCTCACACCACGGTAAAAACTGCATTCCTTCTCATTCTTCTTCAAACGTGCAGGAGAGGCAGCGTTCTGCCAACATTGGGAGTAGAAGGAGGAACATATCCTTAACAAACGGTGTTCTTGAGCTAAATGAATTGTGTTCCTCTTTGTAAAGAAACGTAAGGTTCGTTTTTACGACGAGAGATACTTGATTGTGTTTCAGATTCGCATGTATCGTGAGTTGTCACCAGCCCAGGCTCGTTTCGAGTGTGTATAAATACACACGCACACACACACTAGGCTTCGGAGAGCAACGGGGTTTCCATGTTTACCACTGAATCTGTGTTACGCCTTTTTTTCACATAGGCGGTGGAGACGTCGGCGGCGCGGGTGTTGCTGCTGTCGTGTTGGCCTGGTGGCAAAAGAACGGGGTGTAGAAGCCATCGATGCCGTTGCCCATGAAGCATTCACCGAAGGGGACTGCTTGCACGCCCGAGGGTACCCCTGAGCAGTCGTGTCTCGGATAGATGGTGAAGTGGATTGCATCGGAAGTACACGCTAGGGTCTGCACAGACCCCCATGCAGTGTTCACGCACTGCTGCATGAACCACGTCATACGGATGCGGCAAGTCCCCGGGTGACAGTCCGGTGTCATGCACTCGAGCTGACCTGCGTAAAACGGTGGTATGTTGTCGGCGTCTCCCACAAAGATAGGTTGGTCCTCCGCAGGTTCCGGCAGCACAAGTAGAGGCCCGTTCTGCGCAGAAACGAGAGACAGTAGCAAAAAAAACATGAAAATGCTGATGATGACAGTCAGCTTCATGTGCTTCTTGTGCTTCTGGCGATGTGCGATGTTTTCTTCGCCTTGTTTTGGCGCGAGCTTTCTTTGGTTGTGTTTGGTGGTGCTTCTTTGAACTTTTTTTCTCACGGTATGCGAGTCTTTTGGGTAAGATCTGGTATTGGGTTGTAGTGTTGCAGTGTTTTACCTTCTGCGCTGAAGGCCACGAGGGTACTCGGAAACTGGAAATGCTGCGTAGTTGAACGGGGTGCTGATCTGAAGTCCAGTGTGAAGCACGTGCGATCCGTCACAACTTCGAGCCCATTTTCCTTTTTCGAAGGTCATGGCGCGTATGTTCCCACCTCTGCTTCGACAGTCGGTTGGGAGCTGGTCCCGGCGTGCGTTCGAGGGTCATCAGCCGTATCATTTTCTTCCGGTGGTCGCCAGGCGTCCGTCAAGTCGTTGTCGACGTCCCTAACTCTGCCATGCCATGGAGTCCCGTATCGGACCGGTGATGCCAAACTTGAACTGACTGGCACCCTGGCACGGCTTGGTACACCTGATCCAGGCTTCCCGGCTGCATTCCAAGCCTGGATATTGCACCTCTCTTCTACGTACACGGTACCTGTTTCTGTACCTCGTGAAGCCGGGGCTCGCCCGAAGCACGTTTGGTGTTGCAGGGACAAAGCAAAAGAGAACGTTGCGGGTGGTTAGAGAGATGCGGTTAGTTAGTGCAACGGCTACCACTGCTGGGGATCCGGACGGTTGTGGTTAGTTCTTGGGTTGTTGTTGGTCGTTCGGAAATAAGAACAAGAGCAAGACGCATCGTGACAATTTCGGCAGCTTCAGTCGGCTTCGGCAAGCGAATCCTCGAGTAGCCGGTCTTCCCAGCATTGGACGATCGCTGCGTGTCGCTTCGTCACGGCAGCCGCAGTTCTACTCGGTGCTGTGTAGATGCTGAGAAATCCTGTAACTAGGTCGCCTGCAAGTCTCGCTTCATGTTCAAGGGATGAAGCCGCGGATTTCTTCAGGACGGCGCAGTGTTGGCTGCAGTGTTGGTACTGGTGTCTCCAAACGAGGACAGCCCCTACGGCAGGGTTTCTACAACAGTAAGAAAGAGACCCCTCTGAATATACGAGCCGCAGCTTTTATTCTCCGCTTTTCTCACGAGTGCACTGCAGCACCCGGTCTTGTGAACGATTCCCAGCCGGCTCAGCAAAAGATTAGTATGGTACGCTTTCTTTCGTGTGTGCGCATGGGCGGAACTCACCTGCTTAGGTAAGTGTCATGTAGAACGCTGCTAACGCCCATTTTTTTAGTACCAACAAAGCCTTGTTAGTAACACAAGGAAATATCCTGATACCACCTTGGAGTGGGAAGGCCAGCTGGCTCACACGATAGCAAAATTTATGATGTCCCGAAGTCGCTGGAAACGGATTACTACTAAGGGTGTTAACCCCATGAGAAGGCAGCTTGTCGTCGTTCCATCACCGATCGCTCCATCACACCGGTGCCGAGTTTCCAGTGCAACGCTGAGCATCGTGTTCAGGTAGTCCACAAAGCCTCGTGTTTCTACTCAGATGCGCACGGCCCATGAGATTCCTATTCCTTTCTGTCGAAACAGCGATCCAGGAACGGACTTGATAATGTCAGCGGGGAAGACAGGCACTTCTGCCATTGCATCAGTAGTACGGATTCCGGATAAACAGGATACAGTCACAGTCTAAAAGTGCAACGAGCGATTTCCGGAAGGAAGCGCTGGACCGATGCATTCGCGTAAACCGGATGTTGACAGAGAAAGCTCTTGGGAAAGCTGCCGGCAGCTGTCCTGCTGTGCGTGAACCCGACGAGCGGTCCCCCTTGCAGCACTCGACGGTACATTGGCGAAGTTCCGACGGTACCGGGACACGACGCACCCCATGACGTACACGAGCGAACAGCAGGCCAGCGCGACGCAAGGGAAAACACAGCCGAGTCGTTGTCGCCAAGGGACACCGCGCTTGCATTGGCTGAAACCGCCTGCGTTGCCAACACAGAGATTAGATCTTGGTCCACGGGAAACCCGGTTACAGACGCGTACGCTAGGACGTACTGCATCGCGGACACGGGGGGTTGGTAGGTTTGCAGGATCTCACGGGCGGAAGCCTCGCTGCCGAGGTTGCTTGCGGGTGCAGCGGAAGTGCAAGACGCATGAGTGGGGGCGAGGCTCGTGAATTTGACAGAGGCGAGCAGGGTGAGCGAGCGAAGTAGGGCGACCGTCGGGTGAGACAGAAGCGATGCGTGGGCAGCGGGGCAAAGGATGACGTCGAGGGTAGCGAACGGCAAAGAGAGCACGTGCGCCAGCACGAACAGGACGACGTCCCCAACGCGGGGGGCAGCGGAGCCACTTTGCGCGAAGCTGGGTGCCGGAACCGCAGTGACGATGTGCACGTTGTCGCTGAAGTACCGTCGGACTTGTCTTAAAAAAGTCACCCTTTGACTCTGGACGAAAGTCCTCAGCGGGGCGAACTCCCGCGTCACCTCCCCGTGCCGCTTCAGGACCTCTTGAATGCGGTCGTTCAGCGCCGCTTTGTCCCCCGCAGGCACCCTGAACCTACCCGGTATCGGGAGATCCACCTCGTCCGATCCGTTCTGGTCGTCGTCCACCACCACGCAGCAGCCAAAAAGCGACGACTCGTAAACGAAACGCTCAGCGCCGGGCAACCGCAGGTCGATGCAGACCTTCGCCCGCGCGTACAGGTCGTACAGGTGCTCGGGTTTCAACCCTTTCGCCATCACAGCTCGAAACCGGGTGGGCGACTGCGCGAAGTCTTTGTCCGTGAGCCCGGAGTCCGCGTCGTAGAGGACCAAGTCCTCCTTCTTCAGGGGAGAGCGGTCGTTCTTGTCGCTGAGCTCGTGGATGTGGGGGGAGATGTACGGGTACATCACCGACCGGACCGATACAGCCATGTACTCTTTCGCGATGAAGTGCGTGTGCGCAGCCACCGTGCACGCCTCGCGTGCCTTCTTCGGCCACACCGTCAAGTGCCACTGCACTTGCCTGCCCATGCCCCGGTGGTACGGCATGTCATTTTTGCACGGCCACGTTTCGGTCTCGATGAACACATCTTCGGCCATCCCGGAGGCCAGCCAGCCGTCGTACGAATCGAACCAGCGGAGGTCCGGCGCGCCTTCCAGCTCTCGCCGGTACGAGCTCCTGAAAAAGCTTTTAATCTGCCCCCCTTGCTTGTTCCGCCGGGTGTCTAACGTCGTGCGGAACCCCCAGAACAACAGAGCGAGGTGCATCTGGACGAGCGCCTCCGGACCCCCCTTTTGGATCCCGACGTGGATGACCCGGAAGTTCGTCGGCAGCTGCCCGTTCGGATGCAGCAGGACGGCTGGGCACGCGCGGGATTCGACGTCGGGACACGCTCGTTCCTCGGCGCCCGCAGCCGCGACGCAGAACCCGGCTGCGCGGCGCACGTCGCCGGCGTGCGTGTTCGCACACCAGACGCACGGCTCGCTCGCCAGGCAACCCGCGCACGACTTCAAAACGGAGCAACCCGCCAGGCCTGCGGGGCTTCCTCCCCCCATATACGGAGCCGCGCCGGCCGACGCATTCATCCCGTGTGCTGCCGCTGCCGGCGGCGGGCGCGCGGCCTTCGGGGGTGGAAATTCCTTGGCATCCGGCTGGGGGGGTGCCGCCCGCGGCTGGAGCCGGCCGCCGTCATCCTTGTCGGTGCTGAGCTCGGCCAGGTAAACCGTCAACAGCGTGCCGAGGCACGCGGCGGCGGTGGCGTAGGCGAAGGCGCGGCGGGTGCTCCGGACCCAGCCTGCGGCTGGGTTGCCCATGCATGCACTCTCCCGGGGGTGGGGAGATTGCAAGAACGTGCTTGGAACGGATATGTGCTCAATACCGCACTGGTCCCGTCTGCACCGTGTTTCGGTGGTCTCCCCAGGGGGGAGAGGGGCTGTCCGCCTTGTTGTGTCTTTGAGAGGTGAGGGGTGAGGTGAGGTGGGGTCCAGCCCCAGAAGCTGGAGATAAAAAAGCGTACCACATCCACTTTTCGGGTGTGGATGTACACGCGTTTTGGTCTTAGCACACCCATTTCTCGGGTGTGACTCGGGCACACCCTCTTTAACTCCAGCCTCTGAGGCTGGACCTCACTGTGTACACGAACGACTGGTTGGCCGAAGGGCGTGTTGTCCTTCAATAGAATAAGCCCCAAGAGAGGGATTGCTGCCGTCTTTCCATCACTGGATAAGTAAAGCGACAACAAGAGAAGTGGCGACTCATTCTTGCGGCCTCCCACCTAGTCCGCACCGTGTCTCGTAAGTCCTACAAAGCAGGTGTCGCTTTGGAGGCGCACCCTGTTGTCCCTGCAAGGGCCTGCCCTGCCCCGGCCTGTCGCAGCGAGGTGCACGTGTATCGGCACCTGGCATCTCTTTTTGAGCTCCTGATTCGCGCCTTTTTACAACACTTTCCGCAACCCAGACACCTGGCGGGCTGCTTCAGCGGAATGGAGCTCAGAAAATGGTGAGAGGAGAAAGCATGTTGTTTTGCCTCTTATGTATTCTCTTTTTTTGGTTAAACTCTTTTGAGGGGAGGGTGCACGACCACTTGTTATGGGAGTTTCACGTGACACAGAACAGTGTGACACAACGGCAGCACATGGTTTTTATACTGTGTCAGCATGCGATCACATGGTATCAACACAACATGAGAAATCGCTTGCTGTTCCATAACGAAGTCGGTTGCGTGTTCCGTCCTCACTCGGCTCTTCGCCGCGGTCCTTAGAAGTTAGTGGGAGCAGACAAGAGAAGGGCCGGGGGAAAGCCCCGCAAGAAGGCCCCCATGATCCCCGCTCCACCGGGGGGCCTTCTGCGTAACGCAGCTGCGATAAGGTGGCGAGCCCCCACACCGCTCCCCTTCTGCTCCTCTGTATTGTCCGCTCGGGATAGCGTAGCAGCTGGATTCGTTTTCTTCTCGCCAGTCTTTTGAATTATTTTTTGGTCTCTGTGTTTGTCGAAGGGTTGTTATGGGCACACGCGTACTATTCTTTTATTTTTTCTTGGATGTTTTACTTCGCTTGCTGGAGGTTCTATTTTGGACGGAGTTCATTATTTGATGACATTCGTATTCGCAACAGCAGTCGTGGCCCCCGAATACCGCACGTGTGGGTGTAATGGGAACTCCCTCCTTCATTTTCTTCGTTGCTTACCCGGTGGGTGCACACATCATGAGTGGGTCCGACGAAGTCCGCGAACGGTGGGTGGTGACCCCTCCGAACAGCCTCCCTGGCCCTGGCCCACGCCGGATGCCGCAACCCCTTAACCCGGCCGGCGGCGCTTTGGAATGAGCCTCAACGGGAGCAGCGCGAGAGGCATCATCCACGCTTCGAAGGAACACACACTTCATGAGAGGGTTTTGAAGCAGCGTATGACAGAGGCAGACGACCGAAATGGTGCAAACTGCACCGTTACCTGTCGTCCTTCTTTCTCCGCTCGGGGAGGGTTTGTCGTTCGACAAGGGAAGGGAAGATGGTGTGGATGACCTTAGATGAGCTCAACGGGCATCGGGTTGGGATTGATGCGGTCAGACGCGAGGCTACATGCCTTCGGATCAACTTCAAGCTGGAACCGTCAGCGCTTACGCTAAGAACCCCGCCAGAGTCACCTGCCCGTGGACGACTGGACAAACCCGGCTAGTTTGTGCGTGCCGCTTGATCGGTTTGCACTGCCTGCGTCTTTTTAGCCTTCACAACATTGTAGGACAACCCGCAAGACTGTTCGTCAAGCACCCGGCCATCAGAGGCCGTAGCGATATTTTTTATACATTTTTATATGGAAGCACCCAGATGCCCCTACCTCGTACAGAATCCCGTTCACGGTAAGTCATCGAGAGGAAATCCATTCGCGGCGCTCTGCACCCGCACGTGAGCACACTGTGGGGCACCTACATGGGGGAAGAACGCCAACAAAACGAACGGTAGACGAGCTGGATGACCCAGGTAAACGTTCGGGTGGCGGGGGTCGAGCCAACACCAAAAGGTTTCGGACACAGGGGTCTGGCACTGAATCAAGTCTGGGAGGTCGGCATCGGTACAGCTGCACCCTGTCGGGTGCCTTGTGCTAGATATGCTGCAGACGCAACCCGAGCTTCTTGGAGGATGTTGCTCCGCGGGGTTTAAAGCCACGGCACCCAACAGCGTGAGTGTCGGCAGGCCTGGGTGGTCCGAGGCGCGGCTTTGCGGGTGATAGCTGAGCGACCGTGCCTGGTGCCTATAGGACGGAATCCAGCCACGCGCCGCAAGATTCAGAGGATCGACCTGTTTTTTTGTGGTGCGGTGTGTCGCTCGGGTTGGGTGCTGTGAAAAGAACCGGGGCCGGTGTCAACGCAAACGCCGTAAAAAAAAGCCACGGTCACAATAGGCGGACCGCCATGAGCGGAACCAGCGGACAACTACCCGAAGAGTACCGTGTGCTCAAAGCGTTCGATCCTGAACCCACGCGGACCTTGCATGAAACGTCAACTCAACTCTCGCAACGAGTTACGGATGGAGGGTGAAGGGGCTTTGCGGGGGTGAAGTAAGACCTTCTGGAGAAACCATGGGTCAAGCTCAATCAGCTTACTCCAAAATGGGTTGGACGCAGCAGCAACTATTGACCCTCTTTATCGTGTCTTCGCCCCCGGAGGCCGGCACGAACACAAATCTTATTACTTGTCGGCATCATCAGTATTTGTCGGTGAATACACATCTGACAGCAATCTTGCAAGACAAGCATCTTACTACACATCTGACAGCAATCTTGCAAGACAAGCATCTTGCAAGATGCTTTCAGATGTGTATTCACCGCCGCGGGCCACTCAACCGCGGCCACGTCCTTCCACTTCACAGTAGAAAGATCAATGTCGTCGCGATGAACGGCAGTCGTTTTCACTTACGTGCCTTTTGTTTGTGCGCACTTCCTTCAAACCTGTTTTGTTCATGTAACGGGAGTGAGGATAGTACGCTGTCATCGATGTGTTTTTGTTCTTGACAAATTGCATTTGTTGGACACGAAAAAGAAGGGAGAAAAAAGCAGACCCGACAACAGGTCGTCTCTCAAGACGTGCAGCTCGACTTTGCCGCATGAATAGCTGATGGCCAGCTTCGGCTCTCGCTCGTCGTACGAGAAATCGAGGTCGTTGGGGTACGAAGTCTTACCGTCTGCGGATTTTGATGCGCACTCCTGCCGCACGATGGGCGAGCTTCTCTTGTTTGCATCATCCTCAAGCAGGTCGAAGACAAACAGGACACCCGCGGCATCAATAGCCCACACGATCCCTCTGTGCATTCTCGACCAGCGTGCCACAATCAAGGGCTCGCGCGTGAAGCCGTCCAGCGTTGCGATGGGACAAGGCCACCCTGTTTTGTAGATGGACACACTCCCGTCGCTGAGACCCGCCAGGAACAACCTGCTGTCCGTCGAGGCCGCGTAGTGCACCGCCATCACGTGCGTTCCGTGCTTCGGGTCCGAGCCGCTAATGCTCAACGCGTAGGCGCCCACGTTTTCTCCTTGCACGGGAGTCGTCGAGCGGTACTTCTTCGGAACTGCTCCGTCTCCGTACCGCGAGCTGTGGATGATGTACCCGCAGTCACTTCCTATCAGGAACTGGGCGGCGTCGTCGGGCTGGAACTCGAGGTCGTACGCCGACACCTCGGGCAACGCCTTCTGCTTGTCCCAAAGTGCCGCGACGGAGCCACGCGAGCGGCCGTCGGGTACAGGCGACACAGACCGCCGCGTGTTGTTGTCTTGGTACGGGTCCAGGTTCGGCTTGATCGCTGCGTTCTCGGGCGCCGGGATCTGCGGAAGAAATGCGTGGATTATTTGAAGTGAAAGTGTTCATGTTTGCAAAACCTGGACGGAGGTCGTCCGTGTATTTGCAACACCGTGCCATTGAATCGAGCTCAAAGGTCCACACGATGAGTCCCGATGCTTCTGCGACAAACAAGCATACCAGCGGGACACCAATCTTCGCAGGCGATACGGCGACGGTAGCGGAGCGGAACAAGCGCAGTCTGCCTCCCATGTTCAGCCCGTAGTCCTTCTCGAAAGCCCTTTTGTCCATCACGTCGACCACAATCCAAATGAAGACATTTCCCATCTCGTCGAGTGTCGCGATCTGCGGTCAAATTGTTCAGTTTCAGTGGTAAAAATAGAAGCATCACAGACCTACTGGCTTACGCTTTACTCTTCCACCGGGAAAGCGAACCTATTTCAATGTGTGGGTCAATTACATCGTTGGTGAAGTAGCAGCAGGTGGTGCTGCTGCTCTGAAGTTTCCTCCATCCTAAATGCGCCGGAATGTTCTGTCAAAGGGCAACACGACACTGAGTCAAGCCGCCTCACGACGAAGCCCCTAAGAACAAGCTCTCACTTTTCGTATCTGCTGAGTGTCATGGTGTGCTGCTTCTGGTAGGTGAAGGTGGGCCAGGATTCCACGAACGAGCAAGATCGCGACCGCGGACTACGCGGGTGTGTCGGGTTTGCGGCAGGGGGGATGCCGCATACCGTCGGACACAGAACAACGCTGCAGCAGGCAGGCAGAGTGTTTGACAACGCACGCAGGCCGCTGGCAGCGGCCACGGCTGACGACCCCCGACGGGAAAACGACGGAGGACAGCAGCAAATGGCAACAAGCTGAGGGAAGGAATACCTGTTCGTTCGAGTCGGTGTCTTTCCCGCCCATGAGGATGTTGTTGTAGCCGACGGGGAGCACGCGACGGATGGCGGAGCAGTGATTTTCGAACGACATGTGATCGGTCGAGTACGTCGGCATCCGCAGGATCTCGAGGTTCTCACTCTTGCGCTTCGGCGGGTTGTGGAGGTAGTCCGGCTCCCGCAGGTCCCACAAGTACACTGAGCCATTCGAGCTGTGTGTATTTTTTGTCCGTTCTTTGGTTCCGTTGGCAGCAACTTGGTCAATTGATGATGACAATTTATGGCCAGGTATTTGTCTGTGTTCACTTCCTTCACACCTATTTTCTTCATCTAATGGGAGTGAGGATAGTATGCTGCCATCGACAGTGTTGGCGGTGGCTCCCAGCTCTTGGGAGCTGGGTTTCTGGTGATTGTTTGCTGGTCCGCGCAACAGACCTTTTTAACAATTTTTCGCTCGCGATTAACTCCGATGAAGAGAATGTGCGTGGTTCGTGGGTCTTTACAAGATGCAGGGCACCGGACATGGAAACCACAAGGTTTGCAATGGGAAGGACTAATCGTGGACCGCCAAACAGACTTCAGTCTGTGTACTGCTACCCAGGCCAAAGACCTGTTCCGTAGGAAATCCGCTCTGCTGTCCACGAGCATGGAGCCGAGGTATAAAAAAAAAAAATGTGCAAAAGTTTTCTCGCAATGGGGGAATTTTGAGATGGCTTTTTAGAGTGCAACTTTTTATTGTGCCCTAGCTCTTCCCAGCTCCCGAGAGCTGGCTCCCAAGAGCCGGGAGCTGGCTCCCAGCTCCGAGAGCCACCGCCAACACTGCCACCGATGACAACAAAAAATTGCTTAGACATGTGTGTGGTCTTTGTGTGCTAGTAGTCTTTCGTTTAGATATGTGTGTGTTCTTTGTGTGCTGTTAGCCTTTCAAGAAACGAGTTCATTTTCCAACAACAGAAACACACACACACCTCCCGCCGTAGAGCAGGTACCCGTTGTGCGGACTGAAGGTTGCCGAGGTCACGAGCCCGCCCGCGATGCAGATTTTGTCCGGCGTGGACGGGTTGTTGATGTTCCACACGAGGCACATGCCATCGTAGACGCCCGCCGGGGTCGACTGATTGTCGCTGCGGGCGCCGCCGTGGACAGTGACGCAGTACTGCAGGGCCACCCGGCTGAACGCGACGGAAACGGCGCCGCGGCGGCCGGAGTAGGTGCCCGTGTTCAGCGCGGTGGTTTTCGAAGAAAACTGCAGCGTCGACGCGCCCGCCGCGGTCTGGTGCGCGGTGCTCTCGTCGAGGAGCACGCGGAAGACGCCGGCGCTGTTCGCCACGCACGCCGCCAGCCGCGCCGAGTCGACGTGCAGCCGCTTCGACGTTTTGCCGGCGGGCCCGTCCTTACCGCCGCCGGACTCGAACACATCCTGCGAGGACGACACGGCGAGGCCTAGGTCGTCTGGAGCTTGCGCCCCGTGGTGCCCGAGGGTGATTTCTTCTGTTTGCATGACGGTGTGCTCGATCTCGCTTACGTCCGGGATCTGCGTCGCCTGCTGCTCGGCGTTGTTCGAGCCGAAGTTGCGCATGTAGAGCTCGTACTCTGTGACGGGTTCCATGGACACCATGTCGTACGAGACGCAGTCGAGTTGGACAAGCTGCAGGATGTCTTGTGTCCGGCGGAGCTGCCTGTCCTGGGCAGACGTTTTCTTCTTGTTCTGCAGGGAGTCGACGATGGATGGACCCCGCTGGTCGGGTAGGGTCATGCCTTGGTTCTGCCTGCTCGGGGTGGACGCCCGGGCGTCCTTCTGCTGGCCTTGCTTCCTCCGGAGCTCCTTCGCCGCCTGCTCGTACTGCGAGATCATTTCGAGGTTGATCTGCTGGTTCACGATCGCCGTGTTCGGATCGAACTCCTCCTGCTCGTCCTCGAACTGGTCGTCCGCGTACGGGTCCTCATCATCTTCGCCTTGCCCTGAGGGTGTGCACGGTCCGTATTGCGAGGTAATCAACAATAATCCTGTCCTCTTTGCCCCGGTTGGCTGCTTTGTTCTTTTCTCGGGCTAGGGGTGTGTTGGGCTAGTTCCTTTTCAATTTTCTCGTGGGATACGAGAACCCTCTTCCTCCGCGTCCACCCGCGGGGAAGATCTTACACCCAAAGAGAAGTTCCTTCACCAAGCGGCCATGTTTATTTGTGAATCGGCGCTTGGAGTGAAGGAAAGTCTCTTGGGAGCAAGTCTCCTGGGAATAACAAATGTACCGCCGTACTGTTTCCAGACGTGTACCTGGTGCGTGGTCGGTGTTCTCCGTATATGTTTCTTTCTTCGCAAACAACAAAAGGCACAACCACAATGAACCTTAGTCGGGCTGTCCGTACCGTTTGTAGACAGCATTTCCGGAGATATGACGGGATTGAACATCGCACGTTGGACTTTTCGTGGAGCCGTTGTTCCCGAGTTTCCGACTTACTCGAATGTATTGTCGACTTGTTCTGAAGGATTTTAGTCAGCCCGTTAAACACGCCGTTTACGCTTGTTTAGCCTTCGCAATACACTTGCCGGGCAAGCGGGCAAGATCGTAAACACGTTTTAGGACTAAAAAGGAAAAAAAAATGCAACCTGCCGGTTCCTCTTGAATTTCCGCCGCCTTCGCCTCGACGGCCTGCCTCTCCTGCTCTTCCTTGCGCTCCTTCTCGGCCTTCCGCTCAGCCCTGTACCGCTTCTCCATGCCGTCCACGATGCCGCGGACATCCGGCGGCACAGGGATGCCGCCCCACGTCAGCAACGCCGTGTAAAAGTCAGCCATGATCCCTGCAGACGAAGACGACGCGTTTGCCTGCTTCGCCATCACGTCGCTGGTCGAGCATCGCTCTTTTTCACGCTTCGCATGCTCTCGGTCTT
Organism: Diplonema papillatum; assembly: GCA_030068145.1. Classification (NCBI taxonomy): domain Eukaryota; phylum Euglenozoa; class Diplonemea; order Diplonemida; family Diplonemidae; genus Diplonema; species Diplonema papillatum. Next base: position 72,957 of record JAPJBO010000517.1, on the reverse strand, counting down.
GCAGCTTGCCGGCCATGACCTCCATGTACAAGTCCGTGTGCAGCTTTTCGAGCAGCTGAGCGTACGTGCACCGCTTCTCGTACTTGTCCAGTGCCCTGCGTTGCCGGGAGAACGCGGTGTACGTAAGGCCCAGGGCGTTGTCCGCTTTGACGGCCGAGCTCGACCGGCGCTCGTTGCCGGTGGTGCCGGTGGGGGGGTCCAGCTTGTTGGTGGCGGCGGCGGCGGTGGCGGTGGTGGCGGTTGGGGGCGCCGGCTTGGCCGCGGTGGTCTGCTGGGGGTCCGCCTTGGCGCCGGAGCTCGTGCGCTGCCGCTGGGACGGCTGCGCCGGCGGCGCTGCCTTCGCCGACGACGAGGCAGGGGCGGGCGCCGCTTTGGAGGGCGGCTGCGATTGCGCCTGTTGCTGCTGCTGCTGCGGCGGCGGCGGCTGCTGCTCGTCGCGGCGTCGGCGGCGCTCCTTTGGTGGATCCGACGCGGGAGGTGCCGTCGACGATGAGGTCGGGGGTGGCAGCCCGCTGGCTTCCTCTTCTTCCCGCCGCCGCCGACGCCGCTCCCGCTCCCCGGCCGGCGGGTTGCCGTCGTGGCCGTTCTGCGGCCGCGGCTTCTGCTGCTGCTGCTGCTGTTCATCCTGGGCAGGTTGCTCGTCGCGGCGCCTCCGCCTTTCGCGGTCGCCCCGGTCTTTCTCAGACCGTCTCGGCTGCTCCCTGCCGTCGCCCATTGTGGCGCCGCCCCGCCCCTCACCACACCACCCCCCTCTCTGGTGACCGCAAATACTAGTGTCACGGCAAAAGAAACTTCGCACGAAAAGAGTGTGTATATGAGAGAGACGTGTGTGTTTGTGCGTACCTCCCGGGGGAGATCAGTTTGGTTGGGGTTTTTGAGCATCCACTGCTACTACAATTTACACAAACATGGAGCAAAGGGTTCAGCTCCCCGGTCTTGCAGCGCAGTGAGTGAGATGCACCCTTGTCCGCCTTTGCAGCGCAGAGCCGCTTGAGCTTGATCGGCTCTAATCTCGTTTTGGCTTCACTCACTAGTGAACGAGAGTGCACAATAATCGGGCAACGTCTTCGACGTCGTTGACATCACGTGCAACACCGCAGACCTCTGATGGTTTGGGCTAGCGAGACGAGCAAGAAATGTGCAGATATGCACAAGTGGCCGGTTGGAAACAGCCATCTTCTTGGAACATCCTTCCGTCTCTCTAATTCCAGTCTTTCATGGTTTCAAGAGAGGATGTTCAAAGCGATCCGCTGGAAGCTTCCTGAGTTCACGCAAGAGGACAACTCCATTTTGGCCAGTAAGCAGCCTAGCAGGGTGTAGTTATTGCGGACTACAAAGTGTCGGCTGCACTGGCGTCTGAGAACATGGTTGATACAACGAGCCGTCAGAACCAGTGATTCACACTAATGGACGGGGTCAGTGCTCGAAGGTAGTGGAACCAGCCCTCCGGAATGAACAGCGCCTCTCCTGGACCAAGGACGCATTCCAGGTACTGCGCATCTTCGGCCAGTGGATACTGGCTGTAGTCCTCTGCTTCGCAGCGCACCGCCGAGCAGTTGCCCTGCGCTTCGGCACCGGAGCAGCCTCGCTTGGAGACGTACAAGCGCTTTGCCTGTGCCGGCGCGTACAGACGGACGTATTTGTACCCAGCCACCTGCACGAACAAATTGTCGAACGAATCCTTGTGCAGCTCGGTGACTGTGTCGGCCGTCCCGATCCAGCAGTTGATGATGACCTGGTCCTCTTCGACAACGCCGTTGAGGGCAGACGGCAGCGTGATGTCCTTCGACAGCGCGCTGATCTGCTTCAACAGCTCGTGCTGGGCGAGGTACGCAGGTTCGACGACGGAGTCCTCCGCGCTGGCGCACAGGCGATTCAGCACGAAGTCGCGGAAAACCTCGGTCGCCTCCCTCCACGTCCCCTTCCGCTTGCTGCCAAGCTCGATGGGAACGGTCCTCCACCCTGCGACGGACAGGAGGTACGCAGGGTCAACCCAGCGCTCCAAAGCGGGCCACGCCGCCACCTCCGGATCCCCCGCCAGCACGACGGGACGCTCCTTTTTGTAAAAATCCGACACAAACCGGTCCTCGATTTGGGCTTCGCCGCCCAAATCGAGCCGCTGGACGGCGCGCGCGGAGGAGAGGACAGCCTTGAGGAGGGGGTCGGCCGGCGGGTCTGACGGAAACGGGCGCGCTGCAGCCGCAGCCGGGAGGCCGACGGCCGCTTCGGATTGCTTGCACAATTCGTCGCAGGCGGCGACGATGGCTTCGGCGCCGGGGGGGATGCCGAAGATGGCGGCCCGGTCGGCTGCCTCCATCGCGGCGCGCGGCTGCTGCCGGTGGCACCGGGCGACGGCGAGGGTCAGCAGGGCGACGACGTGGGCTTCGCGGAAGCAGACGTGGGTCCACCCGCCGCCCTCGAGGAGGCCCTGCGTGACGGCAAGCACGCCGTCCGCCGCCTGCGCCGCGGCTTCGGCGTCGCCCGCCGCGGCCGCGCAGGCCTCGATCCGCGCCACGTCGGCCAGCGCCGCCGGCGAGTGCACCTTCAGGTCCGCCCGCAGGTCGCCGCCATACCGCGCGAAGAACTCGGCGAGGCCGCTCCACGTCGCCATGCGCCCCCGCCCCCCCCCTCCTGACCAGCCGGCCGCTTTGGGGTTTGATTCTTGAGATTGCGGCCCACTTTTCGAGATGCGTCGGAGGGGTCGGAAACACTCAGACAGCTGAGGTTTTTACATCCCTCACGCACACACCGAGCGTGGCCGCACTCTCGCTGTGAGGGGTACCACGCTAATACGGATCCGCAACACACCGACGGTGCATTCACGGTGAAGTCCAACTGCCGAACCTGGACTTAAGCTGAGAACTCAAAAAAATTAGTATGGCGCTTCCGTTTGTTTGTGCGCACTAGCGGCTTTTCACCTGATTAGGCGAGCTGCTTTTAGTACGCTGCCAACTACTAATTTTTAGTACCAACAATGCATTGTTAACACAAAAAAAAAAGCGGGTGAAACTCCGGCACTTCGGTGTACATTTACACGCGACCCGCTTCTTCGGGCACGACTCGGGCGCGTTGAAACCTGTGCCGTTACGCCGAGTTCTGCCGTGCGACAGCACACACCTGCGCCAGGACCAGGTTCGGCCTTGATCGACACAGTCGCGACAAGAGCCCAGAAAGCGTCGCGAACTGCTGCAGTACTGCAGAGAGGCACGGATCTACCTAATCAACGCCCGAGTGCTCTATCAAAAGCGAAAGAACAAGGAAGCGACACTGTGTCGAAGATGAACGAGACACGGCCTCAACCCAGCTGGCCACCCTTGTAAAAGAGGCAACTGGGAAGCGCGCAGTGAATTGCAAGCAGTATGGAGAGTACAAGGGGGTACGAAGGCTCCGTTTCGAATACGGCGACGGGGCAAGGGTTGCGAGTAGTGCTGGATTGAACACGGAAATATGTACCGGTTCAATAGTTTGAAAGATGTGACTGAGATGGCTGGCTGGCAACCGCGCGCTGGCGTTGACGTGGATGGAGTAAGTTGTGCAGGGACCATCTCTCAGAGGAGTTTCCGATCACCCACTACTCGCCCCATCCGGTACTACAACGGGCGCAACTCGGACTGCGGTTCTGGCAGGGTAGTAAGTACGTGCTTGGAATGGTTGTGTTCTCAACACCGCACGGGTCGTACTGCACCGTGTTGCAGTTCACTTTTGAGATAGACTCGGACTCGTTTTTTTCTGGTTTTGGCTGCCCACAGCAAAGGCTGGCGGGAACTTCAGCTTTGCGCTCGCTTGGCATGCTGGGGGCGTGGCCGTGACGGCATGAGAGTTCACGAGCGGGAGGTGCACAGAACGCGCTACCGGCAGACGCTAACGCATCGACTCGACGGCAGGCTCGGCGGCAGCAGTGGCGCTGTAGACCTGGCCATGCTCATGCGCGGTACGCTCGGCGGGACAGGTGGCATGCCGTCCGCCCTCGGGTGTGCCGGAGTTGAACTCACCGGCAGAACACGACTCAGGAACTTTTGGTTGACGGCGTGCTCGTGTGCCGACATCGACTGTATGGATTGCGAATGAGGGTGCTCGCGATAGTCATACTTTCACTGCAACAACAGTATGCCTACAGTGCCGACCTTCCTCGAGGTTCGAAGGTTTACCATTCCAACGGCAGAGAAATGCCGTGCATCAACAGCAGGTTCTGACGTTCACCAGGACGCAGAAGTTACACGGAGGCAAGGGAGAGCGGTTCATTCGGTGGTGCATAAGGATCGGCGGATATGAAGCTTCTCCAGCTCCTCCTCCTCAGTTCGGCGCTTGAGCGAGCCCCCCCCGGATCCCTGATGTTAAGACCGGCGCTTGTGCAAACCCCCTCCCCCAAAGGTCTGCAAACGCAAACGGACACGTTAAAAGAGGGGAATACCGGCGGGACGTTCTCGAGCTTCTGGCGGATCTGGTGCTTGACGTCTTGCAGGCACGCGATGTTGGCGAGGCGCTTGCGCTGTTCGTGCTCGCGGTCTGCGGCTGCCAGCTCTTCGATGGCGTGCTTCTGGCGGAGCCGGTCGCACTCGCCTTCGAGTAGGTCTGCCCTGCGGGCCTGCGCCTGGTGCGCGACCTGCCGCTCCAAGAAGCGGCGGGTGCGCCGCTTGGTCTCGTCGGCAGCCAGCCGCGCCTCGCGCTTCTTCGCCAGCTCCTCCTCTTCGAAGGCGGCGATGGCGGCCAGCGCCCGCCGCTCGTCCTCCTGCGCCTTCGTCCGCATCGACTCGTTGAGGGCCTCCCCCATCGCCTGCCGCTTGTCCTGTTTTGCCGCGATGGCGGCCAGGGCTGCCTTCCGATCGGCCTCTTGCTTCTCCAAACGGGCGGCGTGCTCCGCGGCCAGCCGCGCGTCCAGCGTCTGCTCTTCGCGGGCGACGGCCAACTGGCGGAGCTGCTGCTTCTGGTTGTAGTGCGCGTTGCGCTTGACCGCTTCAACGACCGCGGCTTTCCGGCCGGCGGCGGCGGCGGCCTCCCTCTGCTCCTCTTGTTCGGCGCGGGCAAGCAGGTCGGCTTCTTCCCGCCGCTTGTCGTCGACCTCGCGCCTCTTCCGCTGCAGCCGGTCGCGGAGCTGCGCGTCGCGGTAGTCCTTCTCGGTCGCATTTTTTTCGGCGAGCCGCCGCTTGCCCTCTTCCAGCTCCTCCTGCCACGCGGCCGCCGCCCGCTCCTGCGCCCGGCAGTCGCTGAGCTCGGCGGCCCGGTCCGAGGCCGCCCGCTCGCGCAGGGCGCGCACCTGCTCGTCGAGCGCCCGCCGGTGCGCCGCCATCGCGGCCCGCTTCTCGTCGCGCGCGCGCTGCTGCTCGGCCGCGTGCAGGCCCGCCTCGATCGCCGCCATCTTCGCCCACAGGTCGCGGTCCGCCGGCGCCCGCGGCTGCCGCCGCTGCGGGCTACCGGGGTCGGCACCCGACGAGGCTACCTCCTCACCCGAGGGGGGGATGTTGTTGTTGTTGCCGTTGGAATTGTTGTTGTTGTAATCGTTGGAGTTGTTGTTGTCGCTGGTGTCGCTCTTGTAGTAGGTGTTGTTGTTGTTTGTTGTCGCGCGATTTTGCTCGTGTGAGCGGGGGTCTTCTCTGCCTTCACCCAGTTCTTGCCGTTCGAATCGACCACCGCAGGAGCCGTGCTCGCGGGACCCGCGGGCAATGCGAAGGGGAAACGACGACGGGGGAGGCGGCGGCCGCGCGCGGTCGCCTCGCGCCGGCGGCGGCACCGGCGCGAAACACCCCCCTCCGCTCCCGTTGCGCCCCGCTCCGAGGGCACCGCAGGCCGACAAGGACGGCGCGTGGCCGCCGCCGCCGCCGCTGCTGCCGCTGCGCGCCGCGGGCGTCCCGCCGTCGGGGTACCGCAGGCGCCGGCCCAGCTGCGCGGGCGGAAGGGCAGCCCCGGGGCGCGCTGTGTCTTCGCCTTCGCACGCGCTGCTGCTGCAGGGGGTGGCGGGGGCAAACCGGGAGAGGCTGCGGTCCTCCGCCGCGGGCACCCGTGGACTCTTGCCAGCAGGGAGCACTCGCGAAGACCGTTCCGGGACACCGCCTACACCGTCTATACCACAGTCTCCACTGTCTGTACCACGGTGCACGACATCGTGCGACCGGTTTTGGTCTGCAACCACGTTTTGCTCCACGCCACCACCGAACCCGAGGGATTCACGGATGGAGACGGCGTCGGACAAACAGCAGTCTGACAGGTCTACGTCCCACTCCGGCGGGTCGGCCTCGGCCTGATGGCAATGGCGGGCGGAGCCCGGGACACGGGCCCCGCTTTGATACAGCGGCGTCGCCTCGCTGCGCAGCCTGCGCTCCGGCAGGGGGCCGCCGACGCCGGTTTGCGCGGGCGTGCCGCGGCGCGCGTGCAGAGGGGCAGATCCAGCGCCATCGGGAAGGTACCAGCGACTGTCCGTGCCTTGGGCATCGTCCGGGTTGTTGGTCGAGTCCATGTGTTCCAGAGATTGAGCCGGGTTGGCTGCAACATGGCCGCCGCGGTTTGTTGGAGGTCGGGGATCGGGCGAGAAGCAAGGTATGTCACGGGGGGAACCCTGGCGGAAATGGGGGTCAGCGGGCCCCTGCGGGTCCTGGGGACCAGGTGGGGACTCCGGCGGGATTTCGCGGAGCCGGAGCAGATCCGAGGCGACCCTGTCGAGGGCCCGGTGGCAGGCCGCGCCGCCGAGCAGCAGGGCGGTCAGCTCTTCGACGGCTGCGGCTTCCTCGGCGCCGCTGAGCTTCCTCGCGCCGCCGCGCCGCCGGCACATGCGGGACACCTGCTTCAGCAGCAGCGGCAGGACGCCCCGAATTCGATCCCGCAGGCCCTCGTCGCCCTGCCTGCTGCCGGCAGACTGCGAAAGGGACCGGGTCCCGGTGGCGGTGCTGGGGGGATACATCTTCCTTGTCACCACGAGCCCCCTTCCCCACCCAACCTCCGTGAACCCACCCGTCTTCTGAGAACCGCTTTTTGGTATCTAATTGCAATGCATTATGCAACGAAAATGCTCTGGAGGCACCAACGTAATGCAAGTGCCAGAGACCCACCGTCGCGTGGGCTAGGCTAGTTCCGGGGTGGAGAGACGGGGTTAGTCTCGCCTTAGCAGCCCCAGGGCCTTTCCCCTCCACCTGTATCTGTTCTCGTGGTCACCGCTACCGCGCTGACCTCCGGAGAGAGAGAGAGAGAGAGAGAGAGAGAGAGAGAGAGAGAGAGAGAGAGAGAGAGAGAGAGAGAGAAAAAGAGAGAGAGAGAGAGAGAGAGAGAGAGAGAGGGATCAAGAACTTCGTGAACGAAGTGAGTGAAGTTCAGGACGAACTTGTACCGAAGGGCGGACTTGGCGTGCGGGGGGGTGAACCTGTTGGTCAAGTACAAAAAAACACAAAGACCGCAGGAGCACGCAGCAACTCCCTCCCGACCGAAAAAATGGCGGAAGAGTGCCCGCACTGGGGGCTCGTTTGACCCGAAAGGGTTGGCCAGGCCTGCAGGCAGGCTGGCGGCGCTACAAGCTGCTGGCACCCCGGCGCAGTCGCCGCTGGCACTGCCGGGCAGTGTGCAAGGGAAGAAGAAGGGCAGACGGGGAGGAAGGCGAGCCGCAGGAGGCGGTAAGGGATCTGGAGGAGAAGACGGCCCAGACCTTTGGGCAGGCGTCGCAGAAGGTCGCGGAGCATGATGTGCGGCTGCAGATGATGGAGGCGGGGAACGCGGAGATGAAGCAGATGCTCAGCAGTTTGATGGGTATGGTGACGGGGCTGTCGGCAGGCGGGATGCCGCAGAGGAGTCGCGCATTGGGGTTCGCGGACCTCGGGGAGGCGAGATGGCCGGGGATTTTTCCAGGACCAACGCGCATGGCAGTGCTCAGGGTTTTTGAAACCCGGTTGGAGCGAGAGAGTGCTCTGTACGGGGGCGAGACCAGGGGCCCGGTGCAGGCGAAAGGGCAGCTGGACAATTTTTCGGACCCGGAGAGGCCGGTGGGGGTCCTTTGGGGATGTGCACATGGTCGCAGTGGTGGACAGGGTGATTGCGCGGTTGGGGGCGCTCCAGTTCGGGGAGGAGACGGGGGTAAAAGGAGGGCATGCGGGCATGTTCGAGAACGCACTGGAAGAACAGGACCTGCCCGGGCCGCTGGCGGAGTCGTGGAAGGAGGCCGAGAGGCAGCGGGCGAGAAGCAAGGGGACCAAATCGCAGAGCTCGGGCAATGGAACAGGAGCACGTATGTGCAGCCGGTAACCGGGGGGAAGATTGGGTACCCGACGGGGGGTTTCGTCAGGGCGGAACGGGGTACCAGACGGGGGGGTTTTGTCAGGGCGGAACGGGGTACCAGACGGGGGGGTTTCGTCAGGGCGGAACGGGGTACCAGACGGGGGGGTTTCGCCAGGGCGGAAGGGGGAAATGGTGTCTCCGAGGAGACCCCAGGCCCTTACTGTCGTGGATACGACTTCTGGGGTGCCTTGGCCCCGGTCTGCCCCCAGTCTGGACCAGCTGGTCATATTAAGCCTAAAGTATCAGGTAAAAAAAAGACGCTCACGTATGATACTTGCACCGCATTCTCATTCGAAAGCACGACAGGCCACACCAGAAATTCAGCAACTTATTGGCGAACGTGTACGAACGAGTGGCGGGGCCGTCTCTCGCGATTTTGGTAATGGGTGCTCTGTTCGGAGGACACAAGTGCGCCTTCTGCATGCGAGGGTGCCGTCGTTGTGTCGTACGCCGGTATCGGCTGTTCGCACTAGGAAGCACAGAACGGAGCGAGGCAAAAGACTAAAGACCTCCTCGCCGGAGGAACAACCGGCAAGTGTCAGCAGCCGAAAACTGAGAAGTTTTAACTGCGCAAACATCCCCACCCCCTCCCGCCCACAGCCTCCTTTTGCTACACAGCAGCCCCCAACATCACAAGGAGCTCGGGTCGTGGGCAGGCTGATGCGCATGACACTCTCGCGCCACACAATTTTGCAGCCCCGCAGAGGCTTCTGGTATTCGCCGACCGACGAGAACCACTGCTGTCTCCGGCTGCTTCGGCAGTTCGACGACTACTCCTGCACGCCGGTAACGCCTCGAATGCGCTGCATGTGCTCCTGCACCTCCGCAGGGCCTTCGCCCCTGCTGACTTGCCACCCGACCTTACGCAACAACTGCAGCACGGCTTCTCCTTTGTGATGCCCGCTCTGTTTCAGGCTTTTGACAACATCCGCCATCGCCCCACGGTTGTTCGTCGCGTGGTGCAGCTCGAGCATTGCACAGTAGAGGGTGGCGTACGAGCCGAGGCCTTGCCGCAGCGCGGCTTCGTACAGCAAACACGCCAAAGTGGCGGGCGCCGACTGGCTGTTGCCTTCAGACGCGACGGTGCAAATTTGGATGACGAGGCGGTACGTGGTTATGTCGGGGACCAATCGTTCCTCATCGAAGAGCCTGAGCACGCGGAGGCAGCCGCGGAAGTCGGCTCGGGTTGCGTGCACGCGGAGGAGGGTGTTTACGAGGCGCGTGTCGGGGCGCAGCCCGGATCGGCCGAATTCGCCGTAGATCTCGCGGGCGACCCCCGGGTTCCCCGGCGGCACCGCGCACGCCGCCAGCAGCGCCGTGAAGAACGGCAGATCCGGTGCAAGACCCTCCCTCCGCACCCTGCGCAGCAGCGCCGGCGCGTATCTCCCTGGGATCCCTGGAGACAGGATCGTGTACACAGCCAGCGCCTCCCTCGCCTGGTCAGCCTCCCGGCGTTGAATCGCGGCGCTTTCCGCCTTAACAGCGTCGAGTGTCTCCTCCGCGAGCTGGAACATGGCGTCGGTCGATAAGTGTCCGACAGACGCCTTCAGGTACGTCACGAAGGATCTCGCGTCCGGCTTCAGCACTCCGTCTTTCCGCAGGGCGTCCCAGTACCGGGTCACCTCCGAAAAGTTATGTTGCTTCCAATACGCCTTCATCATCATGTTGTACCCGGCCACGTCGAGCCTTTGGCCCTTCTGATTCATGATGGCGACCACGGATTCGCAGCTGCGCGCGAGACCCTCGTTGGACAGCAGCCCCAGGGACACCCCGAAGGTGCGGTACCCTAAGCGGACGCCTCGCTGGTCGTACTCTTTGAGCTTGTTGAGCACGAGTGTGTTTACGCCCCGCTTTCGCTCGGTCCCGATGCGGACCCGCCCCTGCACCTCTCGTCTGAACTGGCGCTGGAGGTCCTTCGAGGCCGACATGTCGTCGACGACGGAATGGCTGCCGCTGATGTCCTCGCGCCCCGCGGGCGGGCTGAACACGTTGCCTCCTCTCGCGCTTACTAACGCGACGGGTGCCCTACGGAACATGTGGTCCTCGATGCCGTCACTGCGCGCGGCAACATCCCCACCACCTCCCCCCCTCGACTCGTCAAGAGCCCCGGGGCCAATCCTTCAGGCAGATATGTTCTTGGAGGACTGCGGCTGTTTCGAAAGCTGTTTCGGCGTCCGTGGCAGTAGCAATACACATGCAGCAATCAGCTGGTGACCTCAATTGATAAAGATGGCTCGTAGCTCCGTACTGAACAGCGGTCAGTCGCGGCAGCGGCAGTATCAGCACAGGACACAGGACGGGTACTTGGCGGACCTTATTATATTCAGGCAATGACTCCTCCTGTCACCCGTACCTCGGAGAAAGGGAGTCCCTGACGACGGACTAGGAGAGTGCCTCCACCGGTTTGGCCTGGAGACTTTTCGTGTTATTCTGCAGATGCTTTGAGCTATGTATGGTTTACCTAGGTGTGCCTAAGTTTTCGTACGTCTTCTTAACCATGGTTCAGTGCGCAAATAATGTCAGCCGATGCTGGTGAAGCTTCGACGCCGCCATTGCTGCTGCTTCATTGTTCAGCGCGGAGCTGCAAGCGATGATAAAAGAGAGATCCACAGGGGCCCGATCGTTGCGCAAAAGAAGGAGGTTGGAAAACGTTTGGAGTACATCGTTTCTGATCGTCGTTTACATCCCTCCGCGAGCCACTCTTCGGGATAGTGATTTGCCCGGCAGAGCAACACTCTCTAGATGATGGACATGCTGTCATTGTCACTCGTCAGACGCCAAGTACATCCGATGGTAAGTGAAGTGCTTGACACTTTCGTAAAGAGCGGGGGTGGAAACGTTTGTTGCGCGTCGTTGTGATGCCGAAGGAAAGGTTTTTCGAGAACCATTTTTGTCATAAATAGCCGACTTTTTCTTTAGCCCAAGCACTGTTTATGGCAGGCTTTTTGCATAGCGGGGGCACTGTCCGACGATCCCGCGGGACGTGATTGGTGCCTTTCGACTTTTTGTGCGGTAAGGCACCTCGCAGGTAGGCAAATACCCCGTGTGGAGGTGCAGTGCGAAGCGGACGAAAGAAAAGCGGTTGTTAGGAACACCATAGGTCGTCCCCGCAACACTTCTCCTGCGGAGAATCACAGCGCTTCTTTTGTAGGACACCAAGGCCCTCCAGGCTGACCGTTTCTCAGTCGCTTCTTCGAAAACGGAATGGCTGTCGAGGCCCGGACGTTCGCCGCCCTGAGCGGTATGCGCAAGTCGACACAGCTTGACATCCCTGTCCCCGCCGAGGACCTTTGGCGACTGATACAGCCACGGTAGACAAGGCCAACCAGGCTCTCATTGTCGGGAGTCGAAGGCCGAGCCGGCGATAATTCCGTCACGAACGCAAAGCTCGAGCGATGTCAGAAAACGTGGTGTTCGACGAGTGCACCCCGGTGCATGCCAATGGCTGCGGAATGATCTGCGTTTCCGCAAAGGATGGATAGAGAGAACCGAATGGCGGATGGAGAAAGCGTCTTAGTAAAACAAGGCCGGACGACACCGAAAGCCGTCCCTACAGCTCCTCCCCGTCCTTCGTGGCACCCTGGGGGATCACGGCACTGAGGACGGCAGCGAACGCTTCTTTGTCAGAGAGGACAACGTGGCCGGCCCCAAAGCCATTCGGGCTCTCGTCGAGGAGGTACAGGTGGTGCTCCAGACCTAGCGCAGCCGACATGCGTACGTAATCGTGCGAGAACACCGACGCGAAACCAAGCTCGACGATGACGGTACCAGGGGTGCAGAAGATGGTGTTGGCGAACGCACCGCCGTGCACGCCAACGACAGCGACAGCATCGCGGAATACCCCTCGGGTTTCCTCAATGGAGGACAATGGAGAAGCAAAGCGAACAGCACGCAAGCCCTTCGCGGCAGCCACGCGGGCGACCGAAGAGAAAACAGCGTCGTCGTCGACGAGTTTACGCATCGACGTATCCTTCCTGCTGAGATACACGACTGTGTCACGAACGGGGGTCCGTGAGTCTTCGGAAAGAAGCGTCCTCACTTTTTGAAGGAGCTGGGGCGGCGCGATGCAGTTTGGATCGTCGGTTTCCGGGATCCACGTCGGAATATGCAGGGTCTTCACCGCCAGCTCACCAGTATACGGCCGTACGATCAGACCAGATGGGAGGGAGAGAAGAGACAGGAACGCAGACACGAACCGGTTCTTCGAAGAATCCTCCGGCACCAGGAGCGCAACGTCAGTGAACGACCGCTTCTCTTCCAGAACCATCACCACCCGCGGCAGCACTTCGGCAACGAAGTGGTAGAACGAGGCACCGGCGAACCCAGTCACCAAGTACGCTTCCGGAATGGTAGCTTGGGTTTGCCTCGGGCTGACGATCCATTGCAGCTGTCCCGCCGGTGATTTCTCGGGGAACTCGCCGTACACGTCAACGATAGGCAGATTCCTCCCGTAGTCGACCCTCCACCGTTGCGACGGCTGGTACACCACGCACGAACAGCCCTTTCCGTAGTCCTCCACCCAGTCGTCCAGCCATTTGAAGCTGTCTTCCGCCAGGCCGCGGGCTCCGGTGTACTTCTTGACCAACGCGCTGCGCAGCACGTCGGGCTGATGCGCGAACGTTTTCAAAATGTCCTTCGCCTGCCGTGCCCGCCCGGTCTCGCGGGCGAGCTCGTAGAACTTGGTCAGCTCGGCCGTCAGCGCCTTCAGCGTCCACCGGTCGACGGGGCACGCGTCTTTGACGACCAGCGCGTCGGGGCCCACCACACTCGCTCCGGACATCGTCGACACGAACGGCACCGGCGCCAGGTGCAGGGCCTCCCGGCGGCTGCCGCGCACAGTGGAGTCGAAGGTCGTGCCCCCAGCCCGGTCCTCGTGCATGTGGAAGTCGCTGACGTGCGTCGACCCGACGCGGCGGCCTTCCGCCGACGCGGCGGAGCCGGTCGCCGGGAATTCGGCGAGGGACGACGACTCCGCGTTGCAGCGCTTGCCGAGGAGCGGCTTGCCCGCCAGGTACCCCCGCACGGCCTCAGCCTGCGCCGTCTTGAAGTCGCCAACAGCGAGACTGACGTTCTCCGGGGCTCCACCCGAGGCCATGACGCGCGCGGTCGCCCTGTCGTAGTAGATCTGCGGCAGGGGGCGCAGGCGGAGCTGCTCGGCCTGCAGGCGCAGGGTTTCAGCGATGTCGCCGGAGCCGGCGGCGTACGCTGCGTCCTTCTCCATGGACACGATCCCGTACCGGCACTTTCTCGCGCGCGCGTTGATGAACTCGATGACGTGGGGGTTCGCCGCCTTCACGGCATCTCCCACGTGCTGCTTTGCTTCGGTCCAGACGCCAAACGATTCCTCAAGTCTGTTCGCGTTCAAGAGGAGCGTCGCGTAGGTGATGTAGGCCTCCGGGTCACCCAGCTGCTTGCTCAACGGGGCGGCGGACTCGAAGGCCGCCTTCGCGCGCTTCATGGCCGCTTCGGCCTTCTTCGCCCGGCCCCCTTTGAAGTGCTCGCCCGCCTTCTGCGCTGCCTCCAGCAGCTTCTCGCACAGCGCAGCGTACTCAGCCGTGTCGCTGCCGGCGACCACGGCGAGGAGCAAGAGCAACGCCGTCAAACAACGTGCCGGCATCTTTCCTCCCCCACCCCCTGAAGACAGCGAGTGTCAGACTAGCCCACCCAAAGACAGCAGGTTCTTCTCTGCAGCAGGACCGTTTTGTTTGTGCGTATGTGTTCATCACGTGTTTTTTTTACGCTGCCAACCGTCACTTTTTGATAACGACAACCGCGTTTGTTTGTGCGCACTTCCTTCAACCCTGTTTCGTTCAACGAGGGGTGAGGATAGTACGCTGCCATCGACAATCAAGTTTTTGTTCTTGACAAATTGCATTTGTTAGACACAAAAACAGGATGGATTGTCGTCACGGAGTTTCGCCGATGAAGGACGGTTTCAGGATGCACGACAGCGCGGGTCGACTTCTCTTGAACACCATCAGGTCCATGGGCAGGTTGTGCGTCATACCTCCTCAGAGTTCGGACGAAAATCGCGTTGCTGTCAGTGCTCTCAAACTCACACTGGTCTTGCGTCTCTGCTGAGGGCGAGAAGAAGCTTTATAGCGCTTTCCGGTCCCTTTGGGCCGCGCAGTTTCCATATGGAGAGAGGTGGGAACCTAGTAACGAAATGCAGGCCATCGCTACAGATACGCTGCAGTCCAAGTCCATATGGAAGATATCAGCGCTTTCCCGACCACCTTCCCTACAATGTCAGGAAAATACAGCGCTTTCCTCACTTTCCGCACTTCAAAATTTGCGTACGCAACGAAGGGAGAAGCGGACCAGTTGCCTCTATCTCTTTGCGGAAGAGTCTACGGCGAGGGAAAAAACACACAACCATTAACATGAAGGAACAGGTGAAGGGGATGGGGGGGTACATACACGGGTGAAGCAGCGGAGCGCGGGAATGAATGGAGAAAAAAACAGCTTTTCCTTTGCAGCACGTCGGCCTCTCCACGCGCGCTGCTGACACGTTGTTGTGCCGATGCAAAATCGTTTTAAAAAGGGGGAGGGGCGGCAGCCCGAGGTCGATGAAGATGCCAGGGTCAATGCCTGCCTCGCTTGTATGTGTGTGTGTGTGTGTGTGTGTGTGTGTGTGTGTGGGTGTGTGTGTGTGTGTGTGTGTGTGTGTGTGTGTGTGTGTGTGTGTGTGTGTGTGTGTGTGTGTGTGTGTGTGTGTGTGTGTGTGTGTGTGTGTGTGTGTGTGTGTGTGTGTGTGTGTGTGTGTGTGTGTGTGTGTGTGTGTGTGTGTGTGTGTGTGTGTGTGTGTGTGTGTGTGTGTGTGTGTGTGTGTGTGTGTGTGTGTGTGTGTGTGTGTGTGTGTGTGTGTGTGTGTGTGTTGGGTCTCAGACCGCATCCACTGCATGGTGCATGCATGTACGCCTCCCGACCAAACTCGGTGACCTTGTTGTATGTCAGGGACGCGCAAGAATGCGTTCGGAACTCCATCCGGACCGGCCGCCTTGCTGACCTTAAGCCTACGAGAGGCACCCGCAACTTCAGAGATCGTGGGCCCAGTCAAGGTTTCTGGCTATTAGTCGTGGTATCGCGGATGTGTCCTCACAACCACCGTGTTGTCTGCGGAGAGCGCTCATCGTACTCCCCTTTGACAGGGGGGAGACAGGCACGACTCTTTCATAGGCAGGAAAGGGCCTTCCAGGCTGCGTGGGCTTCACCGCTGTTTTTCCATGACCCAATCCTGCTGGACTGTTTCTGGGAGGATTCTGTGAAATTTCTGGGCTGAAAAACTTCGAAAATACCATGAAGGAGTACCCGAGGCGGGGTTTGGCGGTTTTTACTGCAAACCGAGTGACGAAGGTGGCCAGCTGGAACGCGCGTTCCCTGTGCCGTGAACGCAGCAGATCGCCCATCTGGTGCACCTGTGCATCAAGCGCGGTGTGCACCTGCTCATGTTGCAGGAGCACCAGATCCGGCTAGCAGGCGAGTTTGTGACGAGGAAGGTGGGATGAGGCTCGAAGTGCACGTTGTCTCAGCCCCACCACACCCGTCGAAAGGCGGGGTGGCAATGCTATTAGCACCTACAGTAGCCTGGAAAGAAATAGGCTACGAAAATCCGAGTGATGTGGATGCGGACAGAGTCAGGCGGCAGGCGAAGATGGCTGGCTCGTAAACGTCTACGCCCAACACTCGGCGGCCAGGGCAACTGAACAGCACGCACATCAGTTGGCCCTCAGTGCTATGTTGGATCGTGTCCGCGACAACGGGTACTGTGTAGTTGCGAGTGACTTCAACGCTGCACTCCGGCGAAGGCGACGCGAGACATGAGGCGCCAGAAAGCGTGGGACACCGGCGCTCGCCTGAAATGGCGGAGGCATCAAGATGCCTAGGCGACCTGCACGCTAATGATCTCGTGAGTGCGGCGACCATGAGACAACACAGCGCGCGACCAACATGGAGAAATCGCATGATTGACCACGTATGCCTGAAGCTGCGCTACGGCAGCAGTGTGCAGCAGTGTGCAGCAAGTGCGCACTTCTGAACCTAGCCGGTGGCTCAGTACCCTCGTCTCCGATCACAGATGGTCGAGGTGACCCTTTGGGTCAAAAACGCGGACCCGAGGAGGCCCGCACCCCCAAAGCCCGACTTCGCTAGCGTCGCAAGGAGCGCACCACTAGAAGCGAAGATAGCAGATACTCTCACCCGTGCAGCCACGTATGAGGAGTTCTGCAGTGTGTCACGGTCCCTTGTTGGTGAGCTGCCGCGGCTACCGACACCAGAGCTCGAGGAAGCCTTTCCGGCCCGCTTTTTGAGTATTTTGCTATTTTTCGGGGGGGGGGGGGGGGGGGGGGGGTTCACACCAGTCATGCAGCAGACCGTGTTATTAGGCAAAATACAGGCCCCATGTAATTGGGCAGTGTATTCCAGGTCGTTTTCGTGGAATTCAAGTACTATGGCGGCGGCTAACACCTCTATGGGAAACATCAACTTCCATTGAACGAAGTACACGGGTTGGCGTCGTTCCATCGGTCTCTGGAGCACACTGCTTCTATGCCGTTTAGCATCACTTCCGTCCTCCGTCCAGCTGCAAAACGTGGACGGTGTGTGAATCCCGGCATTGCCGGCGCACCCAGGCAGCGTAAAGAGCATACACCCTGTCACCACGTCCCGGGCAAGGTCGCCGCGAAGCGCGTCCCGATCTGTTTCGTGAGGTTCACGGCTGTCCCTTTCCAGCTCAACGTCGCATGGGATGGTTTTCAACATTATGAGTCCAGTGTCCCAGTCTTGTGATCTGGGGGTGTGTTCTGGGGTCGGAACCACCCTGGATGTCGTTCTCTGTGTGCTCCAACAAGCCGACAAGGGAAGGGGCCGCAGCCTTTTGACCGCCTTTGGCGAAAATGTTAAAAAACACGAAACCACACTCATTTACGTGGGCCATGGTACCCCTAGGCGTTCATCGACAATTCTCTACTACAAGTTGTATTGTTTGGTTGGTACGCCTACTCTATTTCGGAGGCGGGTAGTGTTGCTTGCTACGCTACACCAGCAACCAACAGCGAAGTAGTGGTGGCAGTTTGAACTTGAAAAGCAGCAACAAATCTGCGACGACAGATTGCACAAGTCAGTAGCTACTTTTTCAGCAGACGTCGCGCCTGGTCGCTTCTTGCCCCCGCGCACCGTTTGTCTCGTAAGCGCCGTTCACGCTGCGGGGTTTGACGAGTCCGAGACCCATCTGAATTGGTGGTGTCATTCTCCCTCATGCATGTGAAGGCTACTAAGACAGGATCGTGTTTTGGTGCCTGCCTTCTTCGCGCTGAGGTAATCGACCCGGTGCAGCGCCGACTCGCCGGCTTTTTGACCACTGCACCGTATGCTGTCACTACCTGGCCATCGATACTCATGGTGGCAGCCCGTTCTTGGCTTTCAAACACTGCCGACGCGTCACTGCTGCTGTTTGTCCACAGATCGGCGCCCCCTGGGCGGCTGCCTTGATTCACTCGTTTGTTTGTAACAGCTCGGTTCTTCTTTCAGACTTGCTCCCGAACTGGACCTCGCCGTGAGGACAACCGCATTGTGCTGGAGCATGCTTAAGCCTCCACGACTTTATTTTTCCTCCCGGCCCGATAATGTTACCAGCACACGGACCATGTGTTGCTCGTGCAGGCGCCGACGACTTCTAAGACGCGCTGGACAAGAAAAGTGCTTGCAACATGTTGCCAACACACGCAGGAAAAAAGCAATCTACTCGCTCTCGGTGGAGTGGTGTTCGGATCCTTGAAATCTCTAAAACCTCCGCAGCGGCCACGATAGCGTAAGACCGGCAACAACCCTCGGATATTTCAATCGAATGCGCACGTTGGTTCCAGTGTCGAACGCTCGCAGGGGGAGCAGCAGGGCTCTCTGTTGTTCGCTCTCCCCCGAGTGAAGGCCAGGCCCAGGACGTGCGGCCTACCGCCAACCAGCTTTGAGGTTAGGGGGGGACGGAATCTTGTAAGAAGGGCTGCTGTTCTTGCGAGGATGCCGCTTCTTTGCACTCATGGTAGGCGTCGTCGGCGCGGAAAGTGGGCGGCCGCGGGCTCCCGGCGAGCTTACGCCGGGGACTTGGAAGTGCGCTGACGGCGGCTTGGAGCCGGACTTCTGCGCGGTTGACTTCCGTTGGACGGTTTCAAGGTACCGAACGGATGCTTCGAGTTCAGAGGCAAGACGATCGACAAGGTCACCAGCTTTGCTGTGCATGTGGGCGGCGGGGTGCCGGCTGAGGGGAGGTGTGGACGGCGGGCGCAAGGGGGAATGCGCTCGGGATTGGTTGGTGAAGATGTTGATGGTTGTTGGGGAAGGGGGCTTCGGGATGGGCGGCGGGTCGGACGGGAGGGGTGGTGGGGGTGAAGGGTTGATGTCGATGCGGGAGCGGCCGAGGGAAGAGTGGAGGCCGCGCGGCATGATGCTGTGTGTTGCTGCGTACCCAGGGGGCGAGGCCATCTCGGCCGGCTGGTAGAACTGCGCCGAGGTCGGCTGCTGCTGGTGGCTGTGGTGCCGGGCCTGTGAGTTGCCAGCGGGAACAGTCTCGAAGAGGACCGAAGTTTCCCTCATGTCACGCTCGTGCGCCTCGCGCGCCGAAGCGGCCGCAGCCTCGGACAGTGACAGCGAGTGCCGCAGCTGCTCGATCTGCGTGCGCGCGTCCAACAACTCGACGAGGTGTGCATCCTTCTGCGTCTGCAACGCGTCCCGCAACCGCGCGACCTCCAACTGGTTCGAGTCGCGCACCCGACGCAGTGTATGCTCGTGGTGCTCTTTCGTGATCCCGCCCCCGTCGCCCGTCAGCACTGCCGGCCTGCAGTTCACCCGCGGGGCTAGCGGCTGGTTTTCCTCGAGCTCGAGCAGCAGGGCGACATTATTCGGGTCATTCTGCGTGAAAAGGGTCGGGATGATGCGGATGAAGTCGATGGTGTTGGTGTTCTGCATGACCCGGTCGTACTGCGTCAGGTTCATGATGGGGCGGAGGTCCTCCTCGTAGATGCACATTTGGTTGATGTTGCACACGAGGAAGCACCGCTGCATCGCGACTTCGATGTCGCTCTGGAACGTCGCCTTGTCGACCAGAACCAGGAGCCGCTTCTGCTTCTTCGCCTTGTTGCCCTTTTCCGTGACCTGGAAGAAGTGAAGAGCAGCACCAGCAGTGGTGTACTGGCCACTGGTGAGGTACGCCACCTGGAGAGCCATGCGCTGGCCTGCCCGAGTCACTCTCCGGGCTGAGTACCCGGTGGACTCGAGCATTGTCGATGTGCCGTCCTCCACCCTCGGAATGTTTCCGTGTGTCCCAGCTTTAGGGGGAGGGAGAGAGAGAGAGAGAGAGAGCGAGCGGATCGGGAGGCTGGTTGCGTTTTGGGGTTATTGAGGGAGATGAGTGAGAGCCAGATTCCGCGAAAGCCCCGCGAAAGTTAGCAGGCACGAACCAGCCTTTCCCGGATTTTTTCACGAATGAACGAAGCCAGCTCGCGAGGTATTTCATGTCCTGGGCGTGAGGCCCGCCTCCGGGTAGGTCACTGCAATGAGCTGCGCGTCTTTTGCAGATGAACTTCTTCTGCCCGACGCTGTCTCCGCGAAGATAATGCGACACCGCTTCGGGTCGCCCAAGCTTCTTGCAGCGCATCGTTCTAAGGGGGTTTTGAAGGGGACTACTTCTTACGGGGACAGCGTGCGGAAGAGCAAGCCGATGACAGGTCTGTGATGTACACGCGCATAACACTGACGCAATAAACGAGTTTGAGAGCATTCCAGCTACTTATCTTGAAGAAGATGGGAATACTTTGAACTCGTGTCGTGATGAGACAAATGTAAGTATCCTCCCTGAACCAACCGCGTGGTCCCCAGAAGCGACGTGCGCAAGACCTTGAGCATGCAAAAGACTGCTGGTGTGTTGGAGTTCTTCCCCCACCTACGCCACTAAGCGCGCACAGCACTTTGCACGGATTCTCCCAACAAAAAAAATAGAACGTGTAAAGAGCGAAGCAAGGGATCAGGCCGGCCGGTACCTTGTTTTTGGTAAATATTTTCGTATTTGTTGTTCCTCTTTCATCTTTCCTTCCATTGTAGGAGTTCTAACCGTTCGCGGCCGCCTGTTCTTGGGCTGGAGTCCCAAAGAACCGTACTTCTTGCCAAATTTCCGAGATGCATTCTCCGGGACTGTTCTCCAGGCCAGCAAATTCGGCCGGGATCAGCAAGTTCGCCGAGCGAAGACCTGTTTGAGCTTGCAAAATATGAAGTTTCGGCGCTGGACCGGGAAGAGCGGTTGACTAACACATGCAGAGCAAACAGGCAACAGCCCGCACAGGTGAGCGGCTGAGGAACAGATCAAGCAGGTGTTCACGGGAGTTGCAGGAAGCCTGCAAATCCACAAGTCCTCGATCGCCTTGCCTACGGAACTGCGCTTGCCGCGTCCTCTTTCTGCGGGGACGGATCACCGACACTGGCCTTCCGGTTGGCCTTCAGACCGTCCATGAATTTGCGGAACATGACCAGCTTCATTGCGTCCGTAAAGCACTTGTCGCACGTGCAGCTGATCTTCCAGTGGGAAAGCTTTGCTTGCCTCTCCTTAACGCCCTGTGCCGGGTTCACGTACGCCATGAGCACCTCTCCTGAAGCAGCTATGCCTCGCACGGTGACGAAATGGAGACGTCCATTGTGCATGACCCTGTGACCCGTGGGCACGCACGAGTGGTTGACGAACGCTTGCAGAGCAAACAGTCCGCTAGCTCGCAGGCTGGTGTTGCCATCCGACGGCCCGCCTTGCGGCGGATCCGCTGTCCGTAGAGACAAGTCCAACTCTACTGCATTGGCTCTCACCTGCCACAGCGCCGCCATGAACTCCTCGAAGCAAAAGCCTCGCACGCGTGCTCCAGAACCCCCACCGGCCCCTTCAAAAAATAGGGGAGCGCACCAACTCCGGAAAAATCCCTCTTCTCCCTGCTCTGCAAGTGTCTCCTCTTCCGGCGTGTGTCCGAGCTGCACCAGGGCACGAGCCATGCCTTCTGTCCGTAGATCAAGTGCGTCGTCACCACACTGTGTCGCATCTTCGCCCTGTGTGTCATCAAGGTCAGAGGGTTTCGTAGCACTGTTGCCCTGTTCAGAATCCAGGCCAGCGGCTTTATCAGCACCTTCGCCCTGTGCGGCGTCCAGTCCACGGCGCGCTTCGACCCGGCCTAGCAGTTTTGCGGTGCACAACTTCAAAGCCAAAAGTCGTTGGTTCCCGTTCCGCTCTTCGCCACCCTGCAAGTGCCGGAGCAGCGCGCGGTACGCCTCGCCGCACAGCTCTCTGTGGCCCCGCCGCAGGGCGGTGTCCCTGCAGCCGCCCGAACAATAAAGCTCGCACCCGCCCGCGCACGCTACCGGCTCCGCCGCCTCGCAAGACTCCGCCCACGGTCGGTAACCAGCCTGTTCGCACCCCGCTGGGACCGCCGGCAACGGACACGGCCCCGAGTACCCTTTCAGCACGCGGAGACACTGTGCACACAGGTTTCCTCGGTCGCTGGTGCTAAGCCCCAAGAAGATCGGGGGTTCGGACCACAGGACGTCGCCCTTCTCGACGGCTGTGGCTGTTACGACGCCTTTGCCCCATTGGCAGCTTTGCACGTTAACCGACGTGCCGGCGGTAATGTCTGCGACGTAGTCGTAGGGCATTTTGCAAAATGGATCACAGCATCCGGGTGGCTCCTGATCGCTTACACCCGCCTGGCAGCTTGGGTACATAAGTAGTCAATATAGCAGTAGTAGTGCTGCACTGCCGAAGCAGCCCTAGTCGGGCGCCGGCGTGCGTGGGTTGTTAATCTAAATGCAGTGCTTGCCCGTTCAACTGGATCATGTGGTGTGCGGGCCGGATTGCGTTGGA
This sequence comes from Diplonema papillatum, assembly GCA_030068145.1. Classification (NCBI taxonomy): domain Eukaryota; phylum Euglenozoa; class Diplonemea; order Diplonemida; family Diplonemidae; genus Diplonema; species Diplonema papillatum. Next base: position 50,822 of record JAPJBO010000517.1, on the reverse strand, counting down.
AGAGTTCCAACCTTCCACCAGTTCTGGTCAGACTGCACGGGTGAGTGGGCCTGCGAGAACGATTCCTGGAGGCAGCCGCTCGAACAGACCCAAAGACCCGGTTGAAGACACGGGATTCGAAAGTTGCCAATAGCTAAGCGGACATTGAAGGGCTTTTAGTGGTAACAATGCATTCGGGGAAATAGCTTCACTACATTTGCTGGTTTCAAAACCAGATTGCTGGTTTGGGAAATTAGTAGTAGTAGTTTGAACTTGATATGCAGCAACGATCGACTGCGCGTGGTATGTTTGAGGTTAGAATGCAGAATATCTGTAGCGATGGCCTGCATTAGCCACTGGATGACTACCTCTTCGATCGTACCGTGTCGTGTAGTAGTATGTGTTATGTGTCGTCTGCCGCCGGAGACAGCAGGCGCACGGGGCAGGTCTTGCTTTACTTTTCGCTTCTTCTCTTCATGGACACCCGCCCCCAGGCAATCATGACTGTCCAATCACGCGCGTGTTCAAAAATGTCTGTTTTAGTGCGCTGAGCACGTCGTACCGAGCGTACACCCTTCCACAGGCAGGAGTGTGGTAGAGTAGGAGGTTGTCTGCGCGCTTCATGTCCGTTGCAGGGCTTGATGAGTTGCAAACCGAAGGGGGGTTGAAGAGCACCGCGAGGGTGTCTGGAGCGCTGGAGAGGTAATCAGAGCTTTGATCAACACATCAACATCATCAATTCTCGACTCACTGATCGAAAAGGACACTGGGCCCTTTTAAGAAGGCCGCGGAAGTCGGCTGAGCCGGGAGCTACCGGAGAAGGTGTGTACGTGCTTAGGTATTACAACCTGGTTCGATTAAAACCTCGGGGATGAAAGACTGCGTGTTTTTCCTGTTCAAAAAAAAATCAAACAACTTCAGCCGGCAGAGAAACCTTGCCTAAAGAAATCAACTGCCTTCGGGTAGGCTAGTCTGACACGAGTTGTCGTCGAGTTGTTGAACGCTTACGCCCGCCACTAAACCCAGATTCACCTGTGTTTCGTGTGGGCTACAGCACATTTACCTCCTTTGATCTTTGCAACTGGCAGCCTCCTCAAGTATTTCCTACAAAGCAGGTGCCTATACAAAAAAAAAAAAAAAAATCAGGGTGGTGGCCAAAGTTTGCTGAGTACACCCAGCGTTTAAATCACGTACACCCCTGGTTTGCGCTGCCAGTAACGGCCAGTATGACAGCCAGTGACCGTCCGGTAGACTGCCATGGTACATAAGCTAAAATCAAACGCACCAGGTTTTCTCAAAAAATAGCAAACCCAGCAAACCAGCAACATTTCAAAAGTTCCTCTTTCAAGCTACTTCCCTGAGTGCATTGTTCGACATGATTGTTGGTACTAAAAAATAGTAGTTGGCACTGCGATCAAACAAACAATAAGCTTTCACAGCAGCAAACCCGGATCCTTCTTGCGTCATCGCCCCTGGAGGCGCAAAGTACGAACGCCAAGCTCGGTTCCTCACCTTTTGGTTCGACATGAATGTAAACCCCCCGTCCGCGATGGGTTACCGAGAGGTTCTGCCCGGCACGGCTTGTGGTGGGCGACGTGTACCCTTACGGAAACGGACGCCCTGACGTGTAGCCCTACGGAAACGGACGCCCTGACGTGTACCCCTACGGAAACGGACGCCCTGACGTGTAGCCCTACGGAAACGGACGCCCTGACGTGTACCCCTACGGAAACGGACGCCCTGACGTGTAGCCCTACGGAAACGGACGCCCTGACGTGTAGCCCTACGGAAACGGACGCCCTGACGTGTAGCCCTACGGAAACGGACGCCCTGACGTGTAGCCCTACGGAAACGGACGCCCTGACGTGTACCCCTACGGAAACGGACGCCCTGACGTGTAGCCCTACGGAAACGGACGCCCTGACGTGTAGCCCTACGGAAACGGACGCCCTGACGTGTAGCCCGTACCGCAAGGCAGCACCGGGCAATGCAATGCAGCCCCAGGAATATGATGATTTTTGTAGTTTGCGCTTGCCCAACTCGGAGGCACCTTTCGTCTAACGCGTCAACGCGTGCCTCTGTACGGCTTTCGTGGTAGCATTCGCGGTAGCACTTCTTTGTAAGTTCGTCCAACCTTTTCCAACACCGGTCAACAGTCCTCCTTGATGACAACTCCGCATTCGTGTGGATGGACTCCACTACTCCAAATAGGTTTCTTCTTCAGCAACATTTCTCGGCACTTACCGAGAAACTGAGTTCCCGATCAGTCTCGCAAAATGAAGGAAATAAATTGGGTTAAATGGAGAGCGCCGCACTAGCAGGCCGTACAAATGCTCGGAGCCGCCGCCCGGTTGCGTCGACGGAGGCTAGAGGGGGGAGAAATAACAACGGCCGTTTTATTTTTCAGTGAAACCTACAGTCCGACACCTAACCCCAGACTTACCTGTGCTTCGCGTGGGTTGCAGCAGGGGTCCTCCTTTGTGAATGGCAACCTCGGCGGCCTCCTTGAGTATTTCCTACGAAGCAGGCGCTTAGACAAGACATGGGTGCAAGGGGTTGTTTCACTTCAACCGAATTCTGACCAACCGAATTCGGTACGCAAAGCATCCTCGGATGAATCGCTGGAATCTCCTCAGAACAGTTGCTGATCCACGGTTGCTACTGCTTTGCTCAAGGAGGGCAGTCCACATGTTTGGCTTGGACTGCGGCTGCGTTGACGGCAAACTGTTATGCGTTGCCCGGAACTTGCCACTCCCAAGACAAACCTACGACTTCGCCTCGTGTTGATTGAGGGCCATGTTCCTCGCAAGTTTCAGACGCGGACTTGGATCGCCGCTGGGTTGGCAGCGATCTGGTTTTCCAATGACCTGCACGTGCAGGCCTACAGCGTTGCGGGCCCGGGCAAGAGATTTGCGAGCGGCACACATCAGTGTTAGAACTGGCCGCCGTATGTACAGCAGCCTACGACTTCGCCTTGTGTTTCTCAAGGAGGGCAATTTTACTCGCAAGCTTGCTGGCCCGGACTTGGATTGCGGCTGAGTTGGCAGCGATCTGCTTTGCAGTGCCCGGCAGCTGCGCAGCTAGAGTCTCGAGGGTCTCCAGAGAGTGGCTGAGCACAGCGTTTGTCGACTCGCGCAAGGCAGAAATTTCACGCGCGGAGGACGACACCGCTTCGACGTCGTCGTAGACGGAGCGAAGCGTGATGAGCCGTTCGCATAGCCCCGGTATGAAGTCGCCTGCGCCTTCTCTGTCACGAAAGTCTTCAAGCAGCTCGCCCACGCTCTTCCCGGGCGTGTCTGGACCGGCGGGTGCAGTGGTCACCTGGGAAGCGAGGGGTCCCGGCCTGTTTTCTTTCACGACTGCTGCCATCACGGCGGACACTTGCCTGAACTTTTCCGTCAGCCCGTTGACTGTGCTTTGCTGGAGCAGTGCCGTCCTTTGGTCCAGGGACCCGACGAGGGATATCAAGTCCCTCTGCACCTTCCTGGGCGGGCCCACGACGGCTCGGAGGATCGAAAGGCGCTCCTCTAGCGCGGATGCTGAGAACTCGGGTAGCGTTTCGAGCTGGTTCGGTTTGTCGCCGATTGGACGGCCGGTGTCATCACAGCGCATGAGCTCGGCTATGTCGTGCTGGATGACGCCCAAGTGGTGTTGGATTGCCACGATGGAGTCGGACTCGCCCCTTAAAGGTCGCAGTACGCTCGAGAGTTTTGCCACACCGGCCCGTTTCTCCACCTCGCAAAGCTCCCGGAACACTTCGTGCGCCGCTGTAACGTCAATGGGGTTCGCGTCGATGCTGTCGGCACCTTCTTCTTGACCTGCTTCTGCACTCTTCACCTCTGGTGTTGCGGCTTCAACTTCTTCTGCTTCTTCCCCAGCCTCAAACACGCTTGGCCCCTCATCGATCCCGGGAAGGTCCTTCAACCGCTTCGCGCTTTCCGTCATGTCTTGACCCCAATTCCACCAAGCACCACCCCCTGAGCGATTGATCAAGACTTGTTAAGTCAGGCGTAAGCTATCTTGACTGGCAGAAAGCTTCTTGCACTACGGTGACGTGACGCAGGCTCGCGTTCATGGGCTGGTGCCCATTACAGCACGGGTTCTTAGATTTGCCCATTCGGTGCCTCAAAAAATGTCACTCGCAGGATTCGTTTTTTTTGAACCCGAAAAAGTGTCACATGCAGGACTCGAACTCACGATCTTCGGACCTTCCTCTGCATTGTGACTGTGACATACACATTTTAAACAATGGGCTGTCACCGGGCATAGCTGTCACCGCCTGCGTGTGGGAAGCGCAGAGGATCCGGACTGGCTGGTGGTGCTCTAGGAATAGCCCATCGCCGATCGCATTCAGCATGCACCGCATTCCGTTAGCCTTCTCGCGATGCGTTTTGGCCGCCTTGCTCGGTGCCTTGACGTCGAGACCCGAGAATAGTCAATCGCCGCCTCCACCGCTGCCATGTCGCCTTCAGTCGACCATGCCAGTCGATCATCGCCAAGAACGTCTTCTCGTCCCAGTATCGCAGCCACGTCTACTGGGGGGGGGTCAAATACAATAGGTATAATATTGTATTTGCTGGGGGAGGCTAAAGAAAACCGGGTTTTCAAAAGTCTGGGTGCTGAAAGTCTGGTGTACAGGCACTTGGGGTCAACAATGGAGGAAATTTGGAAACATTGCGGGACGGAAAGAGCTATCCTGGCATGTATCGGCACCTTTTCTACACTCGATATAGCCTAAAATCTGACCCCCAGGTGGCACTTCAGACTTTGGACAACCCACTCCGCCAGGAATCGAACCAGCACCCTCAGCACCACATGTGGGTGTGGGAACCGCTGGACCACGTGCTAAAAAAAGCGGGCCATTTCTAGCGTTTATTGTGGTTTAGAGGTTCGGTGTTTTAGGGTCATTTCTTTTCGGGTTCGGGTGGTTCTCAGAAATTATTGAATCCGAATCCGAGGAAAATGCCATCGACAGCGAAATCAAGCAGTAAGATTGGACTCCCCGGCTTCAGGAGTGTTCCACATTGAACTTCTCTCGAAAAAGAAGCTGCTCTCGAGTGGGGAAGCCCGTGGAAACCCCTGCAAACTGACTCTGTGGCATAACGTTGCTCACCAAAACCCCCTTTTCAGCGTACCTATTGTATTTGCCAATAATATTGTATTTGACTACCTACAGTATTTGACCCCCCCAGTAGGCCGGGGCGAGGTACTCGCGTTTCGCCGTTGGCATCTGCGCGCACCCTTCTCTTCGATCTCGCCATTCAAGCTCTGCCAGGATTTCTGCCATCAGCGGCTGTTCCGGCCGGCAAGTTCTCTTGTCGCCGGTGTCGCGATTCCGTGCACTCGCAGGCAGCTCGGCCAGAGACGCCTGTCGGACTGTACGACCCCCGCGTACTCGGGCTTCGTAGAAGATGTGGTGCACGTCTTCTGTTGCTCCGAGTCACATAGCGAACAGGCAGGGCTTCCGCCTGGACGAAATATCGACGTGTACTCGGCGGTGTTGACACCACCTGCGAGGGATTCTCAGCTCATGATCGATGGTGAGCAGGGAGGGGTCGGGGGTCCGCGTGATTGATGATGGTGTGAACACTGAAGTTTCCACAGCTTGGGGATTCGACATACCGGCTGAAGAGTCGTGCAGTACAACGATCGAGCTTTTGCGAACAGAATCTTTCTCAAGTCGGATGAGACACCAGCGTCCTTTCGCAGCGAGAAGGTGATGTTCGGAACCTCAAGGCAGTGAAAAGGCTATTCCCATCACCCTTGACTTCGAACAACTCTGCACCTGTTGTTCCAGAAGTACCCGCAGACTTGGTGGCACCGTCTTGACCACTCTTTGCGGTTTCACGTTCGTTGGTTGCAGGCGCTTTGTGCCAGGAAGCTTCTGCCTTTAGGCCGCCGGAGGCTTTGCGCACGAGTTTCTGCAGTTCCTCTTGTGGGTACATCGTGTGCATGTGACCTCCTTCATCTTCGGGTCCTTCAAGAGAGTCGGTTTCGCTACCACTTAGGCTTCCTCGCTGTTCTTGGTCGACCTTGACGGTTCTTAGCTGCAGGTGCTTGCAGACCGTCGACCAAAAAATAGGCAAAAAATACATGCGGACCTGAAGTTGGGGTGCGACTTCATGGGTCATCATTTCTTCGTTCGAGGGCCTACAGTTTCCCAGAACAGATGCCGGAGTTGCACGGAGCTGCTTCCTTCCACTTTTGCACGTAGTCGGCACATACTTCTTGGCAGCACCAGCGTGGCGCCTTGTGCCAAACGCTAACCGCAGTGCACCCACCCAGCGTTTTCTTGGTCGAACCCACATGTTTAAAGTACCCGATGGCTGAGCAGATGGGCGAGACACAAGGGTCTGCAAGATACGGTGAGGGTGCGGGTCGGTGGAGGTGGGATTCCGCGAAAGAAACCTGTGGCCTATGTACGTACCTGACCGAGGTTTGACCGAGGTTCAGCGCCAAACCGGGAAAGCAAGCGACACCCCTGGGCCTAGGGGAGGGTGGTAGGCACACCAGAATAAAAGCGACACCCCCCTTATAAATAGAAGTTTATAGAAGTTGCGTAGACTCCCAGTGGGACACCATCTATGGGGTTAGCCCGTAGCATATCCGTTTACAGCGACACATGACAAGATGGGAAAGGGAGGAATGGCAGAGGAAACAAACCAGCGGTGTGTTTTTTTCCCGATACAAAGGCAGAATAGAAAGCGGCCAGAGGGTGGAGGGAGATACAAAACATAACCGACGATAGTGTGTGCGGCGGGGTAAAATGAAGTGGAAAATACAAGCAGGCGGACCGAACCCCAGGCACTTCCACAAAATGTTTTGTAGGGCCCTAGCACGTGGTCTTGAGTGGCCAGCCGCCCTGTTCTGGGGTCGGAGAAGATCCGGAACGTGCCACGATTAAGCCCGGATCGTACCCGGGCTGATCCACGCGTAGAGGCGAAGGGTCGTGGTGCAAAGTGTCTCTAGTGCATGTAGCTGGGCCGAGGGGCACGGGCGGGTCTGCGGAAGATGGGCGACCGGATGTAGCGCGGTGACTGCAGTCTTGGTGGTGCACCGCGGACGCTGGGTTGTCTCGCCTGGTCCCTGTCGACAGTCCTTCGCTTGAGCCACTCTCTGTACCTCTGCACGTTGATGTTTTCGGATGCGACCTCTTCGGGCGACAGCTGGCTCTCAGGCGGCAGCTCTGCAAACCGGAACCACGCCGCCTCCTGCCCTTCCAAGGCGTCGAAGATTGCGTCGATGCTGCCAACGAATCGGCCCTCGACGTGCGTCAACCGCCACCCAAAGAACTCCTGCAGCCCAGCTTCGTCTGCTGGCGACCCGGGAGCCACGTTCTCGAGCACCATGTCAGGGTGAAGCGAGAGACCGATCGACGTGTCCGGACGGACAAACACCTCAACCTCCTCAATGCGCGGCCCGCCGAGGGGCAGATGGGCTAGTTCTTCGACGGACCACGGGCAAAAGCGAAGGTGTATTTCGTTGGGACTGGTTTGCAGGGCGACCGCTAGGTCTTGTGAAGAGTCAATCAAACGGCCGTTTACGTGCGTAATGTGATGCCCGAGCCACTGGGTGAGGCCGGAGGTGTCACCAGGGGATCCGATTTCCACTTTGATGATTTCGAGGTTCGCGCCGTTGACCGCGAACCCCCAGGAGATGCCGCTGTGTTCCCGCCGGACAGCGGCGCCCGCCACCCATGGCTGGAAACTCATTTCCACGCGGGATAGCCCCTCCGACGCAAGCATAACGTCGGAGGTTGTCAACACGTAGCGTCCACCGCAGTGGGTCAGTCGGTGGCCGATCAGTCGCTGGAGTCCGAATTCAGCGGCGGGGCTGCCCGGATCGACCTTTTCGAGGGTGAGACCTGGTTCCCGGAGGTCTATGCCGAGTGGAACTGCCTTTTGCGCACGCGAGAGCACGACCACGATCGGCTGCTCGATCACGTCCTTTGCGGCGGTACTGCCGGCACCCCCGGGGGCAGGACTATTGTCGGGAGCGGACACCGGCGCAAAGCGGAACTTGAGCTGGTTCGAAATGGAGAGGCGCTCGATGTCGTGCTGGTCATTGACAGGGATGTCGTTGATCTGTTGGGTTTTGCAAGCTTGAAATACACAAGGACATGCGCCTCACCTGACGGGAGCTAGGCTATTGCAGGGCACGGCGGTCAGGACTCCGGCGCAAATTCTCAAGTATCCTTATGTTAAGTCATTTCTTTCGTGTAAACTCGTACTATTCTCGTCTATAATCGTTTTTACTCGTCTAAGCTCTGCACACTGTAGGCGAATCTAGACCAAAACAGGCTACGCTCATCGTGGAATAATTTCCTTCACCACCATGCCAGTGACCTGTGGTCTGCCATCCTTCATTTCCTCCAGCCCCTCATTTCTCAAGAAAATACTCTGGCCATCCCCTGTCGAGTAGTTGCCAGGCAACTGAGATCGCCAACGAGAAAGAAAACGGCCGTCTTCATTACAGCTTTGTTGCACCGCGAGAATTCGATCAGCACATCATTTAGCTTCTTCGGCTCTCTGCCGTTGAGGGATTCAAGCCCAGCGGGTTCTGAATAGCTCTGGAGGTATGCCGCGTCGTGTCCTGCATTTCCGGGCTGCTGGCATCGTGGTACCGTGCTCTGTCGCCTCGTGTGTCGTGGCATGATCGCCCGCCGCACTAGGGCCTGCAGTATATCGGTGGCGCCGTGCCATTTTCGTAGACCGGCAAGGGTGCGCGGGTTAAGCAGTGCGGCCGGGGTTCCATCCTGCAGTAGCCGCCGTCGCAGGCCCGTGTCCTGTATGTGATTACGAAACGCCCCGGTTCGTCCATCTGTACGTAATCTTCTTCTTCGTGTGCGCGCGTTTTTTTCGTGTTTCCGACGATCCCGTGGGACGTACAGATTGGTGTCTTTCGACCTTTGTTTGTTTTGTGAGGTTCAGCTTGGTGCGTGTGGTCGGTGGGCGGGGGGGGGGTTAGATAGGAAGCTCTACTGTATCGGGCTAGACCTTAATTCATGCTTGAGCCAAGATGCCCACTCCGCAGCCTTTCCGCTGGGCTCTTGGTAGCTCCGCTCGCATACACTTTTCATTACCGTGGCGTTGCGCGCTGCGAAGTCGTCCATGATTTGCCAGTACGTCGCGTTGCGTCGTCCATAAATTCTCGCCAGGTCTGCTTCGGGTCCGTAACTCCGCACGTGAAGCTCGTCGTTGGCCGTGAGCACGTGCTTAGCGCTTCCTCGTTCAGCGCATCCTACGACGGCGCACGCCTCGCTCGTTCTAAACGGCATGATCGTCCTTCGGACCAGGGCCTGGAGCAAGTCCGTCGCGCCGTGTAACTTCCGCAGTGCCCGGAGGGTTTGCGTGCTGAGGCACCGTGGCGGCACTTCATTCGTCAGTCGGTCGCGGACCGCCATGTCACGGCTGCAGTTGCGGCTCCTCCGCAGGAAACGGCCACTCTCTTCCAGCTGCGCCAGGTCATTCGCCTCGTCGTTGTCGTCGGGTTGCTGCTGCCGGCATCGACACAGTCTTGTGACTTTGGCTGCGCTGTAGCACCACTCGATGTCGAATGAGCGGTTACTTTGGTGCGCATTGGTCGCTGCTTCGTCGGCCGCGTTGATATTCGCGTTGTCGCGGTGACCCCTTGCCCACTGGACCACCGGGATGTTGCGCAGAACGGCGGCGACGGGGTCTCCTTTCCGGGGGCCGCGTGCGGGCTATCGCACTCTGACTGTCACTGCGCGGAGTGACTGTGGCCTGGGGCTGAACTGCGTCTAGGGCTGTGGCGAGCACCATTGTTTTAGTACTAACAATCTTGTGGGTTGCCCTTCAATGTATTGTGCAGGCTAAAAAGATGTAGGCAGCGTGTTTTGGCGGTTGATCAGAAATCCTTACCTGAATACACACAGGGTAAATACAAGTGGGAAACGATCAACCGGCACGCACAAAGAGTTTTGAAGAGCCCTGCCAGGGATTTAGATAGCTCCCCCTTCTCTGTAGAAAAGTCCTTTTCGCCCTCGGGGTCCAGTGGTGGATCCAAAATTAATTACAATTGGTAGTCAAGAGGCAAGCACTACCATGCCAGCCCAGCCCAACCCAACCTCAGTGTTGGTAATAAGAATCAGACAAAATGGTTAAGCTAATGTGTAAGAGATGGGGTCTGGGGGGCAGCGCCCCCCAGCGCACGGTACGGTACAGCGAAGAATTCCCGCGTCAATCAACTTCTAGTATTGGTGCGTTTGACAGGTCTGCGCTGCCAGTAACTGCCAGTAGCAGCCAGAACCGTCGGGTAGACTGCCATGGTAGAGTGGGATTTCTGAAAAAAAAAACATTTTGTGTACTTTAATCCAGGGTTTAAGTTAGGGCCGGTTTTCCGGTTTCCAAAACCGGCTTTCGGCTAAACCCGGTTTTGGAAAAAAAAAAAAAAAAGTGGAATTCGCCCCAGCCCGGAACCGGCTTGTTCACTACTACACTGCACTGCTGCAGTGCACTACTATTCTGCACTGCACTGCACTACATACCAGGGTGGGGGATTCACAAAGTCATGGCAAAGCGAACAGCGATCCAGGCGCATCTGGGCAGCTTCGGTTTCTCACGAAGGAAGATCAGGGGGACCGCCTCAGAGGAGCTGGGCGTTGACTACAACGTTGAGTATGCAACATGGACAGCTGCTGGGTATCCGAAGGAAGCATCACCGCGGATCACACAACGATCGCGCCCTTCCGCCGGCTCTTCCCGGCTACTCGCGTCCTCCGCATCGCGGCGTGCCTATCGGCGCAAGCGAGAAAGCGAAGACTCCGATTCCTTTTCGGATTATGAGATCGTGAGCAACTGCCAACAACAGTTGCAGCCGACTAGAGTTGCGCCGCGCCGAAAGCGCGGAAAAAGTGACCCTTCTAGAGTCACGTAGCGAAAAGCTGGCATAGTGTGGTACTCATTTGCTTGCAAATGACTCCCCACTAACGCAACAAGACGACGAAACGTAGGCGGATTATTGTGATTCGTCGGCATTTCATTGCCGCAGGGTACATTACCCGCATTGCACCCGTCAAAACCGGTCCAAAAAGGCTGCTTGCAGGGATCGTTCCCCTGGAAAAAGCGTTGGTTTTCACTGGCTCTGGAAGGTAGGGGGTGTGGGAAGGCACCAGAATAGGTTGACACCCTCTGAGAACAGGTTTTCTGGAAGAATCGTCATCGATCTTCTCACCGGACCAAAGACTTGTTGGAACGCACGCCGGGATCGCCGAGAAAATGGACGAATGATGATCCCAAAGTGAAGAAGTTGTCAATTCCTAGTGAAAACACTAAGGGCGCGCCAATCGCGCCAAACGCGCCATACAGGGTTCTCTGGCGCGGCCTGGTGCGGCTGGCGCAGGAGCCACACTGCCCTGCACGCGTTATTACGTGGGGAAGGGAGTGAACCGTTCTAATACCCGACATCTCCACGGCGTCAGATGTTGACTGTCTCCGGAGCGTCGTTCATCGGGTTGCCGCCGGAAGTTACTACGAGCCTGTGCAGTACTGCCCGCCCGATGAGGAGGTAGCAAGTGTGACGAGAAATCTGGCACTTGGACCGTCTGGAAGGGATGCGCGGGAAGATGAAGAAGGTCCTCCAAATCGCTACTCATCCAAACGTGCGGGACGAGCTCATTCGACAAAGGTCTGCTGAAAAGAAGGAGAGTTGCCTTCGGTTCCACCGTTGCCGAATCTGATTGTCAGTGCGTCTAGGTCGAGAAAGACTGTTGTGGAACAAGTCCCAGCAGGATGCTGACCTGGTGGCTGGCAGAAAGAGGAAACGAGAAGGCCTGCTCGCATCGATTCGCTCCGATTCGACTGCACGAAGGAGTGGTCGAAAGTCCTGTTGCTGCAGCAGTGTCGTGCCAGGGGACAAAATCAACAATGGACTGACGTCGATAGGGTATAGAAACATCGACTTTCTGAAAGCGTGTCTCCTCGAACATGAGCTTGATCCTGCTGCTGCCTTGCCGCTGCTGCCTTGCCGCTCCGAGGAAGCACTATCGGGCAGCTTTACAGAAGCACGATGCGGAGATTCCATTACACGATCCCGCCCCCGAAGCTGCGAAGAAAGGGGAAGACGAAGAAGTAGCTGCCGATCAAGTGCCTCAGCTCCCGAGTTGTATTTCATTAGTAGACTGACATCGCCCCACTCTGTTTTACATTCACGTCAGTTTTGTGTTCAGTCATGCATTTCTTGTTTTGCTGACACTGGTAACTCCAAGCCATTCTTCGCAGTACCGCAGATGTCCAGCGTTTTGGTTGTATTTGCCATTGTTCCCCCGCCGCTTGCTTTCTTCTGCGCGACTTGTTTGTTGACGAAGACGGCGCAAACAAGTAGACCGTTGAGGCAGCAGACCATGGAGACTCGTCCCATGACCTTTTCGCACCCACGGACATCCAGAGCTCTATGCAGTACATTTTGAGCAGGTGCGGACTGGAACGGTCTCTCCTCCCGTTTACGCTCGCCACACGCGCGGAAGCGCAGCTGGTGAACGCCCTCCTTCAACCAGCTTGCGAGCTCCATTTCCACCACACCTTGTTCAAGGACACGCCTCCGCGAACCGCCGCGAATCCCAGCGTCGTTTAGACGCTGTGGGAGCTTTTCCTGAAGCTGCTGGGAAGATACACTGGGAGTGCCACCGCTTGCTGCTTCGTCGGGTACCTTTTTTAAACCTTCCTTGTTCCATTATGCAGCAAGAATTGCGGAATACATCACACTCGCCACGGTCATCTTTTCTGGCAACTCGGTGTCCATAGGGCTGAAGCAAGCCGGCTGATCGCGCTACGAACTTGGCCGACATCCAGCTTGTCGGATGATCCAACGCCCAACTTCACAAAGATACACGAAAAGCGGGTACATGACGAAGGTTGCCCCGAGGAGGCGTGAACTTCCCAAGCCATTGCAACTCTGAAAGAGGTTGTCGAGAACTTCGTCAAGATGGTGACGAAGACTGGTGGATGAGGATGAGTGCAAGACAGATGGTACGTTCAGCGAATGTGCGCCTGTTTTTCGAGGAGCGCGAGCCTTTTGCGCGGGCAGACGCTACCACGAGGGGAAAAAAACGAGAGTATTTATTGTCCCTCCTCCCTTCCAAACTCAGAAAACCCGAAACCTGGAGAAAACATTGCTGAACAAAAATGAAAAAAAACTGGGTGGAGGTCAAATTTTGCTAAGTACACTCAGCGTTTAAATCACGTACACCCCTGCTCTGCGCTGCCAGTAACAGCCAGTAACCGCCAGGTAGACTGCCATGGTACATAAGCTAAAATCAAACGCACCAAGTATTGAATCCAAATTTATTTAGAATCGGTAGTCAACGTCTGATGCCAAATCCCCAATTTCGAATCCAAATTCAATTACCATCGGTAGTCAACGTCTGGTGTCGTATCCAACTTTAATTAGAAGTGGTAGTCAACGTCCAAATTCGGATCCCAAATTTAATAACAATTGCTCGGGGTGGCCCCGAGCCCCAGACCCATATATAAATCACTGAGCCCTGCATGCTCCCGCTAACCTCATTTCTTGTGAGGAAACCTGGGTGGGGCTTTTTTTTTTCTCCCCCGCTAGGCTCTCGCGTTTGGTGCAGCCTATTAGCTTCTGTTGCAGGGGGGCACCCGAGTCGTCCAAATGGGGGGGTCCGGGGGGGCTCCGGCCCCCCCGGCGAACGGTACCAACGGGAAAAAGGTGAGGAATTCCTCATGAGGAATTCCTCACCCTCTTTTTTTCAGCCTCTTTTTTTTTTTGTATCCCGGAAAAAATGCTTGACGCACGACCCCCGTGGACTAAGCGGAGAGTGTGGGACTACGTTCGTGGAGCTATGGTGGCCGAACGCTACCCACTAAAACAACCGGGGGCCCTTAGAGACTGCTGCTGAGGAGGCCATCCCCCGTGACTGGGGGCTTGTCAGGCCGAGTCACGACAGCATCAGGGAGAGTGAGGTCAACCATCTCTCCCTGCTCCGCTCCTGCTCCTGGGTTTGTTTGTTTGTTTTTGCTACCGCTGATCTGATTCTCTGATGGTAATGCTGCGCTCCGAGCTACCCCTGTCAAGGGCTGACTTGCTCCCTGGCTCTTTTGCGCGCTTTGTTCCTGTGACTGGGGGTTGCCTGACCTCCCGCTCGCTCCTGGTTTCCCTCCCCCGGCAAGGGGGGGTCCTTGTTGGCATCTTGTGCCGCTGACTCCTTGGCCGTTTTTTTAGAGTGAAAGTTCGCTTGAAACTCCGGGGTTTTAAAGTCTCCGGGTGTTTTTTTTTCAGGAATTCCTCGCACTTTTTCGTTAGCGGGAGCACTGGAGCCTGTTACTTGGAGAACTTACTCTTGCTCCTTGGGGAAAAGTAGGCACAAACTCAGGAAACCGTACTGTTCAAGTTTTGGACCAGATTAGGCCAAAACCCGAAGGTTGTGGTATCGAGTCCCAGAAGTGACGATTTTTAGCGAATGTTCTATAATGGGCAAAAAGTTAGCGAATGTTCTATAATGGGCACAAAGTTAGCGAATGTTCTTTAATGGGCACAAAGTTATCGAGAATGGGAAAAAAGTTAAAAACAGTTCTATAATGGGCACAAAGTTAGCAAATGTTCTATAATGAGCAAAAAGTTAAGAAAGAAGTTGTGCTAATGGGAATTAGCCCAGCCCAGGCAGGAAGGACTGAAGGGACAGAAGCCGAAGACGGGGAACTGAAGTGTCAACCGGTAGAGTTGTCAGTGTCATAGTCCCGTTGCGGTGTTGGCGTGCAAGCCCGACGATATCGCTGTTTGGGGAATTTGTAGATGGGAACATACGTGGGTCAATTGTCTGCCGATGACATCGTTGGCACCTGCTCGCCAAGCAGCACCAACTGGGCTGACTGCGATGAGACGCTGACTCTTGAAGGTCATGCCTGTGTGAAAAATCGCTTTGTGATGGCCTGGAACTGGGAGGGGGCCCTCGGTCGGACTGGTCAAGGAGTTTTTTGACTTGACTGGTGGTTATACTAGTCAAAATCTTGACTAATCAAATGACTAGTGCCACTAGTAAAAATGACTACTGCAGTAGTAATAGCTATTTATTCGAGAGAAAAGTCGTTTTCTTGCACGAGGTTTTCCAGATTGCCACGAGAGCCCGCAGGGCTCGAGTGGCAATCTGGAAACCCGAGTGTAAGAAAACGACGTCTCGAGGTAAGAAGATTGCTTTACTGCCGCATCACCTGACTTTTCTGCGTCCGAGAGAGCTACGCACAGGGTGTGGGGGACGCCGAAGGCCAAGAAAGATGGTGCGCCCACACTCACCAGCTACTGGCCAAGTTCAATGTACGCTGCACGTCAGCTTCCAAGTTTCCATGGCACTCGGTCTCCGACTCCTGCTCCGCATCCTGCAACGAATGAGCTGGCAGGACTCATTGTAAGTACAAGTACAAGGACGCATTCGAATCATTCTTCCGTTCGCTCATGAGCTGCAGTAGTGTCAGATCATGCGCGGCAACCTTGTCCCTTGCTGTTTTTTGGCACTGTGACTTCCACAGGAATGTACCTGAATTGCCCACGAAGACACCGGATTGCCCACGAATGCACCTGTATTGCCCACAAATGCACCCCTTGAAACCAAAACTGCTGTGCGTGCAAGAATAGTAGTTATGCGTGCAAGAAAAGTAGTTCTGCGTGCAAGAAAAGTAGCTATGCGTGTAAGAACAGTAGCTCTCAAGGATTCCACCTGATCCTGACCCACGTTTCGGGGAGTTTCGGGGAGTTTCGGGTAGTTTCGGGGAGTTTCCCTGTTTGGGACTGGGGGTCCCCATGCGGGGGAGTGGGTGTCCGGGGTGTGCATCAAGAGAGCCGAACAGAAAGTCCCGTCCGGGTAAAGCAGCTACTGCTGTGCGGGCATTCAGAGGAGACATAAATTCGAAAAGAAAAATTCCGGGAAAATATCCAAATGTTCCGCGGAAGGCCGTTTTATTCCAAAACATTTTCCTATCCAATATTTTTCCGAAGACGGTACTAAAAATGACTAGTGATTTAGCCAAAATCCACCTGATCTGGACCCAAGTCCTGGTGCTTTGAGTGACCACTGGTGCCCAGACATCACAAACCACCTGGGCAACCCCAGTTTTCGCGAGAGACAGGCCGAGTTGCGAAGTTTTTGGTTGGTTTCTTGGGAAAGTCCCTGAGCTTGTATGGCTTAGCAAACATAGTGCAAACGACAGTGCTATCCCTACACGGTGAGGTCAGAGACATGTCGTGACAGGTCTCAGCATTTCCATGGTGAGGTTTTGGTTAGTTTCCATGGCAGGCGGTCTCCGGGTCTTGCAGCGAATGCCATTCAAATCATTCTTCCGTTCGCTGAGTTGTGTCCGATCATGTGCGTTAACCTTCTCCACACTGACTTTTATGCGAATGTGCCTGGATTGCCCACGAATCGTAAGCTCCTGAATTGTAATTGGCGCCAAGTAAGACCAACCTTGGGGGGTGGCGTTAGGCGTCCGCTTGTTTCGCCCGTGTTCTCCACCCTCCGAGGACGATTCTTTCCGGAGGTAATTCCAGGAGACATACCGAGCGAACTGTCTTCCGGGTTGCGGTTGAGCATCAGCACGACGGGACTCCAGTCCTTTGCGTGTGCAGGAACGGGCGAAGGCGACCCGCCCCATGACGCTGCGGTCATGATTACCAGCGCGCTAGTAACTATCAGCTGAAGACGGCCAACACGCTTCGGGCATAATCGTCTAACCCTTCCCAGTCACTCCCTTCCACACCCAGCCCACCCCCTTTTTTAGAGTGAAAGTTTTTGTGTTTCCGACGATCCCGTGGGGCGTGCAGATTGGTGTCTTTCGACCTTCTGCGAGGTTCGGCTTGGTGCATGCTATGTGACCGGTGCGGGGAGCATGGACACGAACTCTATTCTCTCACACATGGTGGCTATCTGGGGCTATCGGCTACTCACACATGGTGGCTATCTGGGGCTATGGGGTATGGGGAGGAAAGGAACGGACGTGCTGAGCGGTGGGACACCTTCGAAGACGGCAACACCGGCAAGAAGGGGCAGAAGGTAGTGGGCGGCGGAGACCCGCAGCGCTTGGAGGTAGGCGTGCCCAGGCACACCACCAAGGACGACAGGGTGGGCACGGAACACCACAAGGTGAAATGCGAAACGTGCAAGTGGCGGAAGGCGACGGTGGCACGCTGCTGCGAGGGGCACCGCGCGGCAGGGGACGGTCTCGCCGTGAAGTATTGCGAGAGGCACAGGTTGACGTAGTGCGGGACCTGTACGACGATCGCGGAATGCTGCAGGAACTCACACCACGGGTGCCTGCAGCACGACATGCCGACGTGCGAAGACTGCAGGAGCTACCGGACCTGCGGAGTTGGCGACCGGGACACTGCTGCAAGCGCGGCACCACCACCGCCGGGTGCTACAGCAACAACCCGAGCACGACCAGCAGAAGAGACGGAAGCGTGGGCCTTCACCCCGGGGACGCCCGAAGCGACGCCGAAGTCAAGACGCCAGCAGCGAGCGCGGTGAAGAAGCAGCCGATGCCACCATCGACCCCCGAGGCGCCACAAAGGAAGCGGATGCCGGCACCGACACCATCGAGAACGCCGCAGAAGGCGACAACACCAGGACGGCCGCTGGCAACGAAGCGGCGGCGGAAGGACTCGCGTTCGACGACCTCATGAGTCTCATGCCTCTGCAATTCCCATTGACCCCGGGCGTTGGAGCTGCGACAGACCCACTGTTTTCCGAAGCCTCCGGTGCACTATCAGCGTCGAAACACGCACGGTCACCAGAGAAGTGAACGAATGAAATGTTCTCACTGGTAGAGGGGCTAGTCGAAGAGTTAGGTTGGTTTCACCAAATTGGTCTGCGCAGTGCTGAAGCGCGGCCGTTCCGCACGGTGCTTCGTGTTGCGCACATCATGCTGAAACCACGGTGAGTTGCCGACAGGATCTGCAGTCATCGTCACGTTGCACGCTGCTTGCATCAGAAGATCTTCGGCTGGCGACAGTTGCATGCCGCCTATTTGAAGGCACTAAATCCCATGATGCGCATCATGTCATCGTCCGTCGGCACCGCACGAACATCCCTCGTGTCGAGCGCTTGGTGTTCCTCAGTTCGCCGGGTTTCCTCCTTCTTCCGCTTTTTAGCGGCGGTCTTCGCGTCCCTTTTTGCGGTCGCTTCTTTCTCCCACGCGAGCTGTTTCCTCTTGACCTGCAGCTCGATTTCCCTGGTTTTCGCGTCCTCGTCCATTGCCTTCTGCTCTTTCAGCTCGTTGAGCTTTGCCTTTACAGCTGATATGCCTACGCGCTGTACCCGCATCGATACGCCGACCATCTTCTGGTGTTTCTTTCCATTTTTATGCGCAACGTAGCTCAGGGAGTCGCGGAACTGCATGTCACACTCTAGACACTCCCACGCGCCGCCTCCTTTGCCGTCGGTACTTTTGTCAATGAGGGTCCTCTTTCCTGTGCCTTCTTCCAGGCGCAAGTCATGGTCTGTGTGTGTGTGTGTGTGTGTGTGTGTGTGTGTGTGTGTGTGTGTGTGTGTGTGTGTGTGTGTGTGTGTGTGTGTGTGTGTGTGTGTGTGTGTGTGTGTGTGTGTGTGTGTGTGTGTGTGTGTGTGTGTGTGTGTGTGTGTGTGTGTGTGTGTGTGTGTGTGTGTGTGTGTGTGTGTGTGTGTGTGTGTGTGTGTGTTGCGGACCCGTTTTAACGTGGTGCCTCCCTTTACGAAAGTACGACCACGCTCATTTATGGCTAGGTAACGGCCGATGCACGCAGTCGCCGCAGCGTCCTAGTCTGTGTGCTGTGCAAAAGTGCATCCGCGGCCTTAGACCATCCGATCCGTGATGATGCTGCTTGAGGCGACAGCAGGTCTCCGCCGGTAGGCGCTTTTTGACGCACTTCCTGCATCGCGATGCGAGCAAACCACTCCGGGGCGGGAGGTATTCACCGCGCCTTCTGGGGCCTCGAACGGGGGGGCTCCTTCGCACGGTTCCGTGCTTGAGCTTCTTCCTGCCGCTTCAGCCTTCGTCTTCCAATCCGGCTTTCCCTGCGTCCACCCTGCCGGATAGGCCTCCTCTGGCAAAAAAGTTGCGGCCCATCCCAGGTGCGGAGGGAACGGGCTGTTTTCTTGTTGGTCTGGCCGATTTTCTCGTGTGTGTTCGCGTATCTTCATGATCACATCCTCGGTCGCGGTCAATAACTGTGCACGCCTCGAAACACCCCGCACAACCGTTCCTCCCACAGATGTCAAAACGGTGGTGGAGTATTCATGGCCGCAGAACCACGGCTGTGCAACCACCTTCCCATACGCCTTCCCCATTTCGATGAGGCTGAGCGCTTTTCCTAGACCGGACCGACGGAAGTTTGCCAGCATGGTCTCTTGTTGCTGCCGGGTGGGCCTTTGGCGTTGCACCAGGTCCATGGCGGCGTTGCTGAGCGCGTCCGCGTCTGTGTTCTGCTCCCGCGCAACGTGCTCAATGTGCAGTGTCAGCCGTCTCTGCAGGGACGACACCTTCAAGGCCGCGCGCGTCAGATACGGCTTCAGTTCCTCTGAACATGCCATGCGTCGTGCGAGGTGCCCGACAACCAGCGCCGAGTCGCCTCGCACCGTGCATTCCTCTCCTTCCGCTTCGCCTGCATCCCCCAGCAGGTGCAGGCCCGCTAGCAGTCCTTCGTACTCTGCTACGTTGTTGCTGCGCACGGTCGGCAGTGGCAGGACCACTTCTGCCACTTTCACTCCATCGCGGTACACGACTGCCCCCGCCCCGGCAACGGCGAAGGCGGTCCCATTCGCTCTCGCCCCGCCATCGAAATAAACCAGGAGCCTGCTGTCTCCCATTTCCCGGGCCGGTAACGTAGCGCGGGCTGCCGTTGCCTTGCCTGTTGGTGCTTGTGGAGGAGCTGAGTAGAACCTACTCTTCAGGTCAGGGAGTCGCCGTCCTGTGTACAGCTCGAAATCCACTGCCAGTTCGATGAAACTGGTTCCCAGCTCATCGTGCCCTGGGGGGGCCCACTTCGTCTGCTGCAGCCAGTCGGTAAATGCCATCCACATCTCTTGGCCATATTTCCACTTCGTTCCGACGGCGGAAGGTGCAATGGCAGGGACCGTGAGTCTGTGTGGTTCTGATGGCTTCCACCCACGCGGGTAGTCCACGGTCCTGTGATGCCTGGCGGACCTGTCAAGCAGGCCGTCTGCTTCCTGACGTCGAGTTAGGACCTCGACGAAGAAAAGGTGTAGCCGCTTTAGTACACGCAACCTTTCTTCCCTAGCTGCCGGCAGCCCGGGGATCGCTTCGTCTCCTCGTACAGCTGGGGCTGTGTGTGCGTGTGTGTGTGGGTGTGTGGGATCCTTACTCCGTTCTATGGACTTGTCGACGTCTCTGGAGGTCTCAGCTCCACTGGCCACGACACTGGCCGGTTGCTTCGCGCTGGCGTTCTCCAGCGGGTGCACGTCCTCGCAGCAACTGCGGGATGCAGGGCAACAAAAGGAAACGGAAACAGGCAAGCTAGAAAGGGCCGAAAATGGCACAAGAAGAGAGAGGGAGGGGAACCCAACCAAAGGGGGGCCAACACCCAGCCTGCGACGTGTGTTGGATTGTGATCCTTCCCGTCCAACCTCGTAACGCGTGGATGTGAAAAACTGGGGATGCATTGCCTATCCACAGAACGTAGTGGATCCCACTAGACGCGCCTTCGGCGCTCAAGCAAGCTTGCTAGTATGTGTGTGTGTGTGTGTGTGTGGAATCCCTTTCTTTCCGTTTCTGGTCCTTCGAGCTTCTGGACGCTTGTGGCATGGTTCGCTGTGGGAGAACTCAGGACTAAAAGGCGGGAAAAGGATAAAGCACCGTTATCGAGGAAAAGCGGCCGGCCGGCAATACAAGGAGAAGAGGGCCGCGTGGGCGGCACACGGGAAAGGGGGAAGGGGGAGTACAAACAGCGGAGAGGGAAACGGCCTGGATGTTTTTCTGAGCCCAAGGTCTAATTTTCGCGGTTCTCTTCATCGGAGCTGATCGCGAGCAAAAAGGCGTTGAAAAAGGTCTGCTTCGTGGACAGCGAAAAAACGGCACCACCCAGGGGATCGATTCCCGTCCTTCCCGTCACAAACCTGGTGGTTTCCTTGTCCGGTGCCCTGCATCTTGTAAAGACCCGCGAACCACGCACATACTTCTTGGTCCCCGGGTCCATTCTTCACGGTTCTCTTCATCGGAGCTTATCGCGAGCTAAAAATCGTCAAAAAAGGTCTGCTGCACGCACGAGCAAAATTTTCACCAGAAACCCAGCTCCCGCTGGCTCTTCCCAGCTCCCAAAGAGCCATATGAACCAGCTCCCAAGAGCTGGGAGCCTGGGGGCTGTCTTCAACGAAACCTTGGTCGTCCTGTTGGATCGGAAACTTTCTCTTCCAGTAAATTTGCGCCACTCAACCCGGTCACCACGAAATTCGCCCGGAATTTTGAGATGGCTTTTTATTGTGCCCTGCTGGCTCCTGCTGGCTCTTTCCAGCTCCCGAGCTGGCTCCAGCTCCGAGAGCCACCGCCAACACTTCCCCAGGCCACCGGTTGCAGACACCTTTCTCGCCGAATTCCTTCGCAACTTCAACGAATGTCTCGTACTGAGTGAATGCGCAGATTGCATCAACGTTCTGACTTCGCTGATTTTGACCAAGAGCTTGAAGAACTGGCAAACGATGACTGCGTTGCTGTGGATCCCAGAGCCCGCCCACGCCTGTCGTCTTCATGCACAAGTGCCAGAACGCTCTTGTCGCTAATACTCTGACCGCGATACGTTTTTCCTGCTCAAAGGCTCGATAAAACCAAGATTTTCGGGAACAAAAATGGGGGATCATCATGGGGTTTCAACAGCTCCAAATTTCACTAAGTACGTCAGACCCCATGTATTTAGTACGAAACGTGTTAATTAAGAAACACTTTGGCCAAAAAAGTAGCTAAGAAACATTTACACGTTTCGTATTAAACCCGCATACGGTAAAAATTTGTTGCCCATTGGGAACTTGTGCCGAAAATGTACTTGTCAAAAAAAAAAATGGGGAAAAAAAATTTCCAAAAAATTTCCAAAAAAATTTCCAAAAAATTTTCCAAAAAATTTTCCAAAAAATTTTCCACAAACTCACAGGTGGGACGTCAAAGGAAGAGAAGACCCCTGCTGATTGCTGCACACCACGTAAAACACACATAACATGGGCTGTGCATTGAATTGACAAGCAAAGTGAATTTGCGTTCAAAGTGCAGAAAGCCGATGAACTTCCCCCAAGGCTCCACAAGGGTGAACGGAAGCCATCCCACCCTATTCCGTTTTGTTAATGCCTGATCCATATGAGATTTGAGAGTGCAAGTTCACTTAGAGATCCGAGGTTTCGGAGGGAATAGCACTCGACAGGCAAACACACCAGGAATTCAGGGACTGTCTCTTTGTCTGCTCTGTGGGACATTATTCTTCTACCGGCCGGTTCTCCAACCTGCACCGACTTTTCGAACTTTCTGGATGTTTTTCGGGCACCCTGTTGTGTTGGGTGCTAGTTGCGGGGTTGTTTTGTGGCTGCATCTTCGGTTCCTGAAGGATTTTAGAGAATTGCACTCTATACAGGTGAACCCTCCTGTTTTCACATTCTGTGACTGTGGCCGTTCTTCGAGCCTAATGTTCGCGTCCTGCGTAACCCCCGCCTCCTGTTGTTGGTTCTGTGTTTTTTCAAACTTTTTTCGAAACTTTTTTCGAAATTTTTTTCGAAATTTTTTTCGAAATTTTTTGACAAGTACATTTTCGGCACAATTCCCAATGGACAACAAATTTTAAAGGTGTAATGCCCTTATATCCCGGTCAAAACAAATATGTGCCCTTATATCCCGGTTCGGGATATAAGGGCACCAAATTTGTTTTGAACCGGGTTTTTAGGGCAGGTCCAAAATTTGAGTCTGAAATTTGGGTCAAAATTTTGGGTCCAAAATTTGGGTGGTCCAAAATTTGGGTGGTCCAGAATTTGGGTCCATAATTTGGGTCCAAATATTGGGTCCAAGTATTGGGTCCAAATTTTGGACCCAAAATTTGGGTCTAAATTTTGGGTCAAAATTTGAGAGAGAGAGAGAGAGAGAGAGAGAGAGAGAGAGAGAGAGAGAGAGAGAGAGAGAGAGAGAGAGAGAGAGAGAGAGAGAGAGAGAGAGAGAGAGAGAGAGAGAGAGAGAGAGAGAGAGAGAGAGAGAGAGAGAGAGAGAGAGAGAGAGAGAGAGAGAGAGAGAGAGAGAGAACACATCAAAACAAGTCAAAGGGTGTGGGCCTCCACCGTCAGGTGGGCCCCCACCGTCAGGTGGGCTAGGCTAGTTCCGGGGTGGCTCCCTGGGAGGGACAGGGACGGGGTTAGTCACGCCTTAGCAGTCCCAGGGCCTCTCCCCACCCACCTGTATGTGTTCTCGTGGTCACCGCTACCGCGTTGACCTTTCCCGAGAACACATCAAAACAAGTCAAAGGGTGTGGCACGTGACCGCGGGAGCGGAAGTTGCGCCGGGAACCGAGGCAACGAGGTCCCCCGCGTGTACGGGTCCGCCAGCTGTCCGCCGGACGGCACCCAGTCAGGGCGCAGGACAATCCCTCTGCGCCCGGCAACACGAAGAGACCGGGACAAAACGCGATTCGCGGCGTACGAGGAAGAACTCCCCTTCGCCACGGCGCCCACAACCGCCGCGTTGTCGATGCGGCACCGCTGCGCCCCCGGCGCCCAGCACAGCCGAACCACACCTTCCGCGAACGCCAACATCTCCTTCAAGTTGATGTGGGCGTCCGCGTCCGGTCCCGCGAACACGCCCTGCCGCCCGTCCACGAACCGGCCTTCCGCCTCCAGCAGCGCCGCCCACGCCCGCGAGCTGGCGTCCGTCCACAGGACGCTCCCTGTGTCCTCAGGGACGCCGCCCACGACCCACGGGTTCTCCCGGACGATCTTCCGGAGCGCGCCCAGCTCCCGTCTCGCCGACGGAGGAACGTCGACGACCTCGTCCCACACCGGCGCTGCGGCACCCACCATGCGACCGCCGAGCCTCCCCGCGAACGACAGCAACGCCGCGAAATGGCAGCGGGGCACCGCCAGGATGTCCGTCGCCCAGACGGCGCCCCCGAAGACTTCGGCGAACTGACGGGCCGTCGCTCTGCCGGAAAGCACCGCCGTCATTCCGCTGCCGTCGACCCACCGCTCCGCCCACGACGGGTCGAGCCTGTGCCGCTGCGTCTCGGCAGCCAGGTCAAACTCCACACCCACACACACGAACCGCGAGCGAACCTGCCACAACGCGTCGTCGCCTTCCGCCCGCACTTCGACCCGCGCCGCCTGCGCCCGCTTCCGAAAAACGGCCACGTTCCGCTCTGCCTCGTCCAGCGTCCCACCCAAGACAAGGTTAGTCACGCCTTAGCAGTCCCAGGGCCTCTCCCCACCCACCTGTATGTGTTCTCGTGGTCACCGCTACCGCGTTGACCTTTCCCGAGAGAGAGAGAGAGAGAGAGAGAGAGAGAGAGAGAGAGAGAGAGAGAGAGAGAGAGAGAGAGAGAGAGAGAGACGAGTTAGAGAGCAGGGACCATCTCTCCGAGGAGTATCCG
Organism: Diplonema papillatum; assembly: GCA_030068145.1. NCBI lineage: Eukaryota > Euglenozoa > Diplonemea > Diplonemida > Diplonemidae > Diplonema > Diplonema papillatum. The sequence continues at coordinate 26,279 of JAPJBO010000517.1, read as the reverse complement.
GTCGCCCCACTACTATCCCGTACTACTACGGCGGGCGCAAGTCGTTGCGCCGTGGGCGCGGAGCGAGCCGTGGCCCTGTCAACGATGATTGTTGCACCGATGGTGGCGCAGCCGGGGGCGTTCTGACTGGCGGACGAGACCGCCTGGCAGGCGTGTGTTGACACGTTGTTTCGCGGGCTCTCCTCCTTTTGGCAATAGCCCGCCCTATGGCGGCGGCTAGCATCTTGACAGAGAATCTCAACTCCCACTGAACATAGGGTACGTCGTGCGGATATTCAGGCACGGCATCGTTCCAGCTGTTACGGGCGCAAATTGTTTCCAGCTTGCCCAACATCCACTCGGTCTTCCGTCCAGCCGCAAAGCGTGGGCGGTGGGTACAACCCGGCATAGCCGGCGCACCAAAACAGCGGAGGGAACAGACCCCCTGCCGCCACTTCCCAGGGAAGGAGGCGACTCCTGAGTCGGCGCAGCACAGGTCGTTGATAGCTCGCATAAGGTACCCAATTTGCAGCCCCTTCTCGGCGAAGGTTCTCCCTGGGAGCTTCGAACGCGTAAATGCCTCAAAATCAAGCGCGAGTTCCACGCCTGTCGTCGGGAGAGGGTTGGAGCTGACCCACGATAGACTCCGCAGCCAGAAGACCAACGTCGCTGCGAAGCGGGTTCCGATGTTGGTCGTTAGCAACTTACGACTGTCCGTTGCTAAGTGTACGTCGTATTTCGTCGACGCACCTGAGGCGAGTTCCCAAGGGCGTGTTGCCGCAAGGCTCCGCTGCGCCTGCGCCATCTCGATTGAGATCGTACCGATCAGCCTCTGGATCTTCTCCAGGAGGTCAGGAGGGGTCCCGTAGGGGGGTATCCCTCTAATGCACAAGCACTGGGGCATGTCCCGGACCATCGCCTCAGCAATGCAAAACCGGGATCGCAGCTCGTTCCATCTACAACCTGGGCCCGGACATTGCCAGTAGTAATGCCACAGGGTCCCCGTCGCACCGCTGTCGCAGAACTCGCAGTCGCCGCTCCCCGAACCCCACTTCCTGCGGCACCATTCCCGTGAGTACACCGCTCCCCCAATACATCGACTGATCGCGGAACTCAATTTGTGGTCCTGATTTTGGGTCCTGAATTTGGGTCCAGAATTTGGGTCCCAAATTATGGAAGGGTTCGGTTTTGGGGTCGGTTTTGAAACCGAACCCGAAACCGAACCCAGAACCGGGGAGGACGGTAGGCTAACAACAAGAATGGCTGATTCCCTCCTGAAGTCATCAACTGTCTTTGTGTCCACAGGAAGCGCGAACTGAACGCAAGGACCTTCCGGACGTGGAACACTGTACGGAGAGAAGACCACACAACGGGGCAGAGGCGGCCACAAGTAGTTTCTAACAGGACTAGTACCCTCACACCGAAGTGATCATGAGTTGCCTTAACGAAACGAACCTTGTGGAGCTGAACTCAGGTGATAGGTGGGCCTTCTACAACGTTTGCACCGGTCAGCAAGTAAACGTATTCGACCCCTGGCGCAGAAGGCACGCGGTGGCTATTGGGAAACTGCGTCGCGCACTCAGACAGAATTGACAGCATGTACTTGGAACCCTTTCTCACGGTCAGTAATCTGGACAACCATTACGCTGGACGAATATCAGGAATATCTTCGGGCTGTTTCAAAATTCTTCTCAAAAATACAGGGTCAGAAGGGCCTTCCTCCCAAAGTACGTGCGCTCGGCTAAGGCCGGCGCGTGGCGAGACTGGAGGCAGCAGTTAAAGTTCGGGGAACAGTAAAGTTCGGGCTAAGCTAAGTTCCGGCAATGCTGGTGAAGCTAAGTTCGAGTGATGCTAAGTTCGGGCGTTGCTAAGTTCGGGCGTTGCTAAGTTCTGGTGCTAAGCGCTCAGGCTGCGCTGGTACTAAAAAAAAGTTCCGGCACGAGCGAAGTTCGGCCAGGGTGGTAAAGTCCAGTGAAGCCAAGGTCGGTGCTCGTGCCCGGGGGGGGACACCCCCCCCGCCCCACCGAGTACGGGAAAAGTTTGGCGCTGGTACCCGGGTTTGCGCCCCCCCGGACCCCCCCGCCGCCCCCCGGCGAAGCAGAGTTCGGGCGCAGCTAAGTTCAGACGATAATAAGTTCGAGTGATGCTAAGTTCGGGCGCAGCTAAGTTCTGGTGAAGCAAAGTTCGGGCGCAGCTGAGTTCGGGCGAAGCAACGCTCGGGCGAAGCTAAGTTCTGGCGAAGCAAAGTTCGGGCGCTGCAAAGTTCGGGCGATGCTAAATTCTGGTACGGGCGCAGCTGAGTTCGGACGAAGCAAAGTTCGCGTGAAGCTAAGCAAAGTTCGGTTCTCGTAGCAGTTTGGCCTGTGATGGCAAGCTCGGCCGCCCGACTCCGTTTCCCGGGGTGACCAAATACCGCGAGATACTGAGAAACTCCGCCAAAAACGCAAATTTCGGGCACATAAGACCCTGAAACCCAACAAACCTCGAAAACCATCTTCGACCGGAAAAGTGTGAGGGGCGGGGTTCGAACCCGGGCCGACCGGCCTGAAGGCCGGCGCCCGCTCACTCTGCCACCCCCGTGCATTTTCCCAGAAGGGAAAAAAGCTTACTCTGAACTATTATCCAGTTCAAAAACAATACGGTTTCATAATTGTTGCAAGAAAAGCCGGGTTGGCTCGAATAGAGGCTATTCACATTGCATGTTCATAGGACCTCCAGTCTCGAAAAATAAGACTCCAGATACGCAAACTCTTTCGAACGCTGCACACGGGTATCCTTCAAGTGACCTCTAACTATCTGTTGCATACGCGTATCCGGATCTGAAAGCTGAAGACTTTGTAACACTTTACCGCGACCGAAGTCGCGAACCGGGTTCAGCTTGCACTGCAAAAGCAGCATAATTGTGTCTTGCGCACGAGCGCGGAAATCCCCCACCCACCATTCGGTTAGATATTGCAAGAACACAATTGCGAAGCTTACTACAAACGGATAGTGTTACAAAGGCGAAGCGAATCATGCGAGAACCTATGGAGGGGCCCCTACAGCTTTCAGAACACGGCATAGTAAGTCAAGAGACGGATAAGCGTGCGCACATTCTACTCCCGTTTGATCTGCATTTTCCACCTTTCCTCCTTTCTTTGATCTGCTGGGTGTATTTGCGGGACTACTGCAAACGTATCGAATGAAAGCTAGAGAGTACAACCCAAGACCAGTTACAGTTTGCTCTGGGGGCAGGTTTGCTGTCACCTGGGGGGTTTTCTAAAGCCAGGTACCCCGGCTTAAGTTCGGCTGCATCAGTGTTGGCTTTCGACATACTTCTGTGTGGGTTCGGTGGACCGCCCAAGACTGTCCAAAAACTCGACCAAATTTTGACCCAAATTTTGAACTGGACCAAAATTCTGACAAAAAAATGACCAAATTCGAACTTTTTTCGAACTTTTTTCGAATTTTTTTCGATTTTTTTTCGAATTTTTTTCGAATTTTTTTCGAACTTTTCCGAATTTTTTTCGATTTTTTTGGCCCCAGTATCTTGGGTCCAAAACAAATTTGGTGCCCTTATATCCCGGTTCGGGATACAAGGGCACATATTTGTTTTGAACCGGGATATAAGGGCACCAAATTTGTTTTGAACCGGGATATAAGGGCACATATTTGTTAGGGGCGGGATATAAGGGAAATTTACCAATTTTTAAATCATTTTGAGGACCTAAAGGCCCCAAAAATGCATTTTTCGAATTGTTGACAAATTTTGCCCAGTATTTTGTGCAGGCATTGTACTGAGCGATTTTTGAGCATGTTCGTATTTTTTCCCCGGGAAAAACAAATTTTTAAATCATTTTGAGGACCTAAAGGCCCCTAAGGTCATTTAAATTTGTTCCTAGGCCCCTAAGGTACTTTTCTCTTTTTTTTTTTGCACGTTTTTTTTTTTTTTTTTCGTGAGTTTGCTGCAGGGGACTTTAAAAGTTTGGGGTCCGAGCCAAAAACCCGGTTTGAGCCAAAAAACCGGTTTGGTTATGTAGGTCGGTGTATCACACTTGCATGCGGTGCTGCATCACGAGCGGGCTACTTTCTGCACTCTGTGTGGAGTTTTCCGCACTCTAGGCACTCTCGGTTTCCATGATCCACATGAAGGAAGCAAAAAGAAGCACTGTGTTGGTCAGAAAAGCACATTTTTCTTTCAGAACAAAAGGTTGCAATAAGAAATGACAAAAAGGCGGAGACGTAAAGAAACACCAGCTTCATGATGAGCCCCCCACTCCCCCCCACTCCCCGTTTTTCCCCCTTTTTAGGTTAAGCTGTTTTTTGAGGGCTTATTTGTACGCTATTACAGGCAGGTACGTTCATTACTACTATAGTACTACTACACAGTGAAGGTGGTAAAACTTTGAAATCGGTCTATAAGATTTTTTTTTTTCCCCTCAAAAACTCAAACCGGTTTATTCGGTTTGTCAAACCGATAAACCGGTATTTTAAAGTCCCCTGGTTTGCTGCGAAACTTCAAGGAAACGCCCATCAGGATGCATCCGAACTTCTTGAGAGTGGATTGTTCGGCTTGTTCCCGGTGGCTGCAACTGATGGAACGACCTACTTCGAAACACATCCAGACCTCGCAATGGTATCATTCTGCCAACACGATTTGCTGAAGTGCACGGACTGTGAACAGGAGAAGGAAGTTTGTAAAATTGTTGCAAGTGTCTTGCACTTGTAACCTGGGGGGCGTTCAATGCAGAAGTTTGAGCGAATGCTGAGCCAGAAGCAGCGGCCCAGACACAGCGGCCATTATGTCTGCTGTGCGCGAGAAGGAGAGCAGTGGTTCAATCATCACTCTCTTCACGTTCGTGCCTGGTCTGCTTTGTACGCGTCCGATCGTCAATGTGGCACATTGGTTCGGCTTGCGACGCGTTATGCCCAGTCGTTCGAGCTTGTTGCGTTGAGGTCCAGCGCGTCGGCAGGGTCTCCCTGCCGGCAGGGGATCCTGAGGAACTGGGGTTGGAAGTCGGGCGGGTCTTTCAGCATCTGGAACCTTGCCATGGGCCCAGCGTTCTGTCTCTGGTCGGTCGTGTCCTAGAAGGGCTGCCAAGGACGTTTCCCCCCAGCCGAGGCTCAGATGACCTCTGCAAACCCTTAAGTATGTCACCCCCAGCGGATTTTTGCACAAAAGGAGGTGACATGTTCACGGGGGGGGGGTAGGTAAGGGAATTTCAATTATACCTGCTGGCTAAAAGGTAAATTGCTCTTTTTATTTTTCTGAGCCGCCGGATTTCCAAATTCCGTCAGCTGATGGAATTTGGAATGGGAAGCTAATGCCCTGGTAGAGCTCACTAGAGGTGTTGCGTTGCCAGGACCACCGCTTGAGGTGCAGACATTTGATAGTATCGTTTGTGATATTCTTATTCTCCCAGGCGGCCCATTTCAGGTGTGGCGGGTAAGGGCTGCTATCTTGTTCGTCCGCGATTCTCGCCTGCGCGTGATGCCTTCTGTTGCCCCTGACAATTGCACTCGTCGGGAGACGCCCCGTACAACCGTCCCTCCTAGGAACGCCAGCACGGTGGAGGAGTACTCATGACCATAGAACCACGGCTGCCCGTCATGTACGCCTTCCCATTCTCAACGAGGCTGCGAAAGTCGGCCAGCATCTTCTGTTGCCTTTGCCGAGTCGGCCGCTGGCGTTGCACCAAGTCCACGGCGGCGCCACACGCGTCAGTCCGTGTTCGTCTCGCGCTTGACGTGTTCGATGCGCACTGTCATCCGTTGCTGCAGGGAAGTGGCAGCGCGTGTTTGATGTGGCTTGAGTCGTCTGTCCCACGTTCCTTCCGAGGCGCATGGTTCCGTGTGCGCGCCGCCCGATGCACACGGGGATTCGTTTGCGACAATAAAACCTGCGGAAAAAGACTGCGTGTTTATCCCACTCAAGAAAATGAAGAGCTCAAGGCATACCTCGAGCTGAGAGCCATTCTCTTTGGGGAACACCAAAGCCGGCTTTGGGCTTCAATGGCGGCGGCTGCTTCACGGTTTTGCCATCCCTGTGTGGATAGGTGCGTGAAACCATGGTGGAACAATTCCGGGCAGAGAGACGAATAATGTTCACTGTTCTTGCCTGACGCGTTCAAAAAACAAGGGTTGGAGGAAGGGAACTGAAGCAATCTGACATACTGCTTCGCTGCCTCCCGCTCCTTCCGCTCTTCGGCTTTCTTCGCGTACTCCTCGAGATCGTACTGCTTCCGCTCAACGTTGGCGACAGCTTTGACTTCACTCATTGCAGTGGTCTGCCTAAGCACGGCGCAGAACGTCGGTCTGCAGGAACAGCTTGCGGCCCCTTTTTTTCTTGTTGCCTCTTTTTGATGTCCCAGTGGTAGCTACTCCGGAAGTCCTGCGTGACATGTGTGGTTATGGGTTCCCCTACGACGCGGCGCGTATTACTACGGGATGTGCTACCTGGGGCTAATTCCCATACTCGAACACAAATTAACTTCTTGCCCATTGCTAACAACATTAACTTCGACATGCTACCGACTTGCCCCAGCGCGTACATGTGCCGCATCTCATCTTCTGGTGCTGGTGGAACCACTCGTTTCGTGCTTGACTTCCTTTTTGTCGCTCGACGCCGCGGAAGACTGGCCTTAACCTGTCATTCCGTCTATCGTCGCTCCTTGGTATTTCGAGTCTGGTGAAACATATCAAGCGGACACACGTGGTTGCGTGGGCGAGGCGCATATTTGCGCCGGCGCCACGCGGTCGACTCTGATGCTTCTTTCCTCCTCCTCGGAGCCTCCTTGTCCAGGGTGTTGCTAACTGAGGAAAAGACTTGCTTGGTGAAGGGCCATAAGGACTGTAGCTTGCATTCCCGGATTGGCGATGAAACTCGATCGAAACTCGGTCCGGCAGGCACAGTAACAAAACGTTCTTTGCGTGCCCCACGTGTCCCAACCCGTACCCAACCCCCTACCCGTACCCCTACGTCTTACCCATGTCTGCAGACCGGCGTCACGGTGTCGCTCATCCCACCGAAGTCGAACCCAATTTAATTTGCCACCACGAACCACGCGGCAAGTGCTTGTTTTCTTCGTGAACCATATTGTCTACCACCTTCCCATAATATTATTCGGACACTGTGTGGATTTGAAGGCATGGCTGCGGAGATCATAAGCATCCAACTGTTGAATCACTGACGCGCACGATATGGTTTCAATGCGCTTTGGAAGCCCCGATTAGTGAACGGGAGGAGACAACTTCATTCCACCTGCACCCTGATACGCCCAGCCACGACTAGGATCCCGTGTCTCCAACCGGGTCTATACGAGTGAGGAGCCTTTGAAGAGCATGATAAAGAAGAGTCTCAAATTAGTGCCCTCGAGTCCTTGTATCTGAGCCAGCTCTTGGAGTTAGCCAAGCGTGTGAAGTAGCTCCGCCAACTCAACGTTCGAAGAAGGATGTCCTGGTCGAGTTGCTGAGTCCTCACTTCGGAGAGCTCGAAGAAGAAGTTCGAACCATGATGACAAAGAACGAGCAGTCTCGGGGCGAAGCAAAAGAAAAGAAGAAGCGTGCCCGTGCCTCGCAGGGCCCGTCCTCCCCCTCACCGTACCGTACCGTAGACCCCCCTTCTCTTACAAATTAGCTTAACCATTTTGTCTGATTCTTATTACCAACACTCAGATTGGGCTGGGCTGACATGGTAGTGCTTGCCTCTTGACTACCAATTCTAATTAATTTTGGACCCACACACAGGATCCCGAGGGCGAAAAGGACTTTTCTACAGAGGAGGAAAAGCTATTCCGAGCTGTTGTCAGTGATTTATATATGGGTCTGGGGCTCGGGGCCACCCCTAGCGCGAAAAAAAAAATTGAATTAACCCAACTCCGACCAAGCACCTACAGGTTAATTTCCACTTTTTCCCCATTTTCATTTGTATGGAGTGCCTTCGCTCTTTTTGGCATTCTGGGGCTGGAATTTTGCGAATTCGAAGCATATCTTACCTTGGAAGTCGAAAAGTTGACATGCTGCGGCACTAGTCTGCTATCGTCTTCTCGCTTAGGACCGTCCCTACTTCGGCGACAACGTTATACCTGGGATGGGCGGCCGCGCTTCTTCTGGGACTTGCTAAAAAGTGGGATCTCGTTCCAATTTTTGCGGACAGTTCCGGCCGCATGGAATCCCAAGGTGTATAATCTTAGCATGAGGGGGATGCTTGTGTAGTAGTTGTCCGCGTGCCTTTCTGAGTATGCACACAGAACCGCAGCTGCAGGAAGTTCACGCTCACCAACGTTCCCGGGGCCAGGGTGAGTATCTGTGCAATCTTACCAGTATACGCTGACGATACCAAAGTGTAACCAGTCTGCAGCCAGAACAAAATACTTCAAACCGAATCGGTGCCGTTTCATGGGCACGTATTGCTTCAAGCGGAAACGGTCTTTGTACTTGATGATCGACTCATCAAGCTAAGTATCGGAGCATAGACGTCCCGCCACTGAAGAAACACAAGCTGGAAAATTTCTCTTATCTTGATGAGTCGGTCCGGGTGTTCCTTCTTTCCACTGAGGGGGTCTGTGAAGTGCAGTGCCCTGTAAATATCGAGCCACCTTGTCTGGACATGGTTTCAGAAAAGAAGGCGCCCTGTTCGATAGGGTCCACGGACCAGTACGAGTAGAGATCCTGTTTTACGGACAACCCCATCGCGAATGTGACAGCACACCAGCGAAGAAATTCGCAATATCGAGATATTCTGTCTCCCTGCAGCATACACACGCCCAATGATCTGGGTGACCACCAGGTCGGTGAACATACATCTGAAGATGCCATGGGAGGAATCCTCGTCGAAGGTCGTAGGACGGATTCGGTCCGGCCTTCTTGGCGTTGAACGGGAATGCGGGGTTGGGCTCGACCGTGCTGCTGCTCCACGACAAGGACATGATCTAGAATGCAAAGAACCTGTGGCGATACTCTGCATCTGTTCTCTTTCGTGACTACCTGTTAGAGCGCACCGTGTCATGTTTCCGGCGCTTGTTACCCATCTGCACCTGCCGCCTTGACCGCAGCGCTCTCAGTATTCGGTGGGCGGCCTCGCGGTGCTGGGTTTGCGGGGGGCTTCTGTGCCGGTCCTTTTGGTGGTCGGCCGGTCGGCCGGGGTGCTTCGGTGCAGCCTTTGCGGAGGACTTCGGCGCCTGTTCTTTAGGTGGTCAGCCGGGACGCTTCGGTGCAGGCTTTGCGGGGGACTTCAGCGCCTATTCTTTGGTCGCTCGCCAAAAATGTTCATAAAGTGGCCGAGATCACCGCTCTGAACCCGCGGGTTGGCCAGGAAGAAGACGTTGGCTAGGTGGGATCGGTCTTCGTCTCGCTCGACTGAGCCCGTTGTACAGCGCTGTGTACACTGTCTCCGGATTGGACTGGAATCTGATACGGTGTTGGAGGCAGAAGCTCGACACCTGAGAAGTGTCCAGCTCCGGTAAGCGTGCCACACTCCTGCAACGCATGTTGAAATGTTCGCGGGCGAAAGCTGAGAATGTTCACTGCCGATGGCATCGCAAAACTGCCCTCCATCGCTCGCATGTGAGTGCGATATACCCGCACTCCATCCCGTCTGCTCACCACGAAGCTGCAGCGTCGCACCCCGCCGAACTCGCGTCGCGACCGGTGTCTGTCCCAGCTCTCGCAAGAGTCGACCACCGTTACCCGCACAAGAGTTGACCACCGTTACCCGCTCAAGAGTCGACCACCGGTACCCGCCAAGCGTGGCGGCGTCGAGATGAAGCACTTTCTCGCGCACTGTCCTTCCCGACCTATTGTTGTCTTCATCGCCATCCTCTTCGTCCTCTTCCTCTGTAGGCTCCACACTCTTCATTTCCGTTGCCGCCCGCTTCCTACGAGGCATTTCATCGCCCAAGTTCCTGGGATTTCGACTGCCGATAAAAAAGATAATAAATGCTGAAAAAGCTCTTTAAAAAGCCGATTTTCCGGGGTTTCCCCGATCTTGCCACATTGTTGCAAACGTCATTGCTGACGATTTTTTGACGTTCGAGGGCGGCAATGAAAAGATATGCTCGAAATAGGCGAATTCCATATTTTTGGGAAATTTTTGGCGCCCCCTAAGCACACCTCCAGAAAATTCCAGATTAAACCGGACATATATGTCCGGTTGGTCGGAGTTGGGTTAATTTTGGGCTGGGGGTTGGGGTAGGGCCGGGGTTGGGGTAGGGCCGGGTCACTACCAACCGGGATCAGCGGGGGTGAGCCACAGGGAGTCTAGGCCCACTAGCGGTCAAGGCCGCACAGCCAGGTGTCGCCAAGTCAGTAGCGACACTATTTTCTTTGCCGTCGCACATGAGGGGGAAGGTTTTTTTTCCCCTCGAACCTTAAGCGCCCACACGTGGTCCACACGTATTTTCTCTGAGACCGAAAACGGAGCGTAAGCCCTGCACAGGGGAGGGACGAAGCCATGGCGAAGCCATGGCGAAGTCATGGCGAAAGCCATGGCGAAGCTGTGGGGGCAGGAAGAGTAAAAAGGAGGCGGGAAAGAGGAGGCAGGAGGGCCAGGGGCGGGAGGGCCAAAGGGGGTGGCGGGAGGCGAGACGTTGACTACCAAGTCTAATTAAATTTGGGATCGGAAACTGAACGTTGACTGCCAATTCGAATTAAATTTGGATCCAAAATTGAACGTTGACTACCAATTCTAATTAAATTTGGGATCGGAAATTGGACGTTGACTACCAATTCTAATTAAATTTGGAATCCGAAATTGGATGTTGACTACCTATTCTAATTAAATTTGGAATCCAAATTGGATGTTGACTACCAATTCTAATTAAGTTTGGATCCAAAATTGAACGTTGACTACCAATTCTAATTAAATTTGGATTCAAAATTGAACGTTGACTACCAATTCTAATTAGATTTGGGATCGGAAATTGGACGTTGACTACCAGTTCTAATTGAATTTGGAATCAATACTGGTGCGGAAATTCTTCGCTGTACCGTACCGTGCGCTGGGGGGCGCTGCCCCCTAGACCCCCCCTCTATTACAAATTAGCTTAACCATTTCGTCTGATTCTTGTTCCAACACTGAGGTTGGGTGGGTTGGGCTGGGCTGGCCTGGTAGTGCTTGCCTCGTAACTACCAACTATAATTAAATTTGAATCCGACATTAGACGTTGACTACCAATTCTAATTGATTTTGGATCCGAACTTAGACGTTGACCACCGATTCTAATTAAATTTGGATCCAAACTAGAACGTTGACTACAAATTCTAATTAGATTTGGGATTTGGCATCAGACGTTGACTACCGATTCTAATTAAATCTGGATTCCATGTAGAAGTTGACTGGCGCGGGATTTCTTCGCTGTACCGTACCGTGCGCTGGGGGGCGCTGCCCCCCAGACCCCCCTCTCTTACAAATCAGCTAACCATTGTGTCTGATTCTTATTACCAACACTGAGGTTGGGTTGTGTTGGGCTGGGCTGGCATGGTAGTGCTTGCCACTTGACTACCAATTCTAATTGATTTTGGTTCCCACACAGGACCCCGAGGGCGAAAAGGACTTTTCTACAGAGGAGGAAAAGCTATATAAACCCCTGGCTGTTGTCAACAGGAAAAAAAAACCCCCCATCCGGGTTTCCCCTGATCCAACCCCACTCTTTCGTGTGGAGCCGAACCAGGAGATAGCCGTAGGAACCGACCTTAGCGGCTCAAACCCTCGGAACAACGCAAAGTCGTGTTTGCGATCTTCCGAGCTATCCCACCCTCTAGACGGTGCCTTTTGCAATTCCCTGAGCCATCCCACCCTCTACAACGCGCAACTTTCTGCTATCCCACCCTCTGCAACGCGTTTTTTGCGATCTTCCGAGCTATCCCACCCTCTAGAACGCGCTTTATGCAATTTTCCGAGCTATCCACCCTCCAGTAGACGATTCTTGCGATTTCCCGAGCTATCCCACCCTCTACAACGCGTTTTTTGCAATTTCCCGAGCTATCCCACCCTCCAGATGACGATTTTTGCGATTTCCTGAGCTATCCCACCCTCTACAACGCGGTTTTTGCGATTTCCCGAGCTATTGGCCACGGCCTGAGGGACTCCGTCGTTGGATGTCGTCCAGGTACGCCATCGCCTGGGCCGGTGTTGTCAACGCCCCCACGGCCCGCACCCAGACCGCGATGAGCGCGTTTAGGAACAGCATGCTGAGGGGACACCCTTGTAAGATGCCGTTCGTCGCAACGAAAGGCTCCCCGACCGCCCGTGCTGTCTTGAAGTGGCGCTGCATGCTTCCGTACACCGCCTTCATCGCCTCCGTACCCCGGATTCAGCCCCATTACCTACATCAAGCGGACATGATCTCGTGCGGCAGCCGGTCGAAGCACTTCACGAAGTCGACCGAAAGACCAAACAAGCGGCGTGCTCGATGCGGAGACCGATGGCGTACATGACATCGTCGGCCCCACGCTTCGGGATGGCGCCCCGCTACCCTTGGGGACCCACGTCACCATCCACTCCATCAGCCGCCGCCCACAGTCTGTACGTGACGGAGACCCTCGCCCTTTGGGATGAGCGAGACCAGGGCCCTCATGAGCGCACTCCGGTGCCCGTCTTCTCGACCACTGCGAAAAGTTCCGCGAACCGCTGCAACGCCTCGTCGGGAAGAGCCGCCAGTTCGCGTACCCGCCAGCCCTCCGCGCCCGGCGCAGTTTTCTTGTTTGTTGTTGAAAGCGTTTTCCGCAGGTCGTCCGCCGTTATCGCTTTCAGCTCCACCGCGTCCCCCCGCGGGATGTTTGCCCAAAAGTCCTTTTCAAACGCCTCCCACTTGGGCGCCGGTGTCCCCTTTCTGCCGTGCCGCTCGTACACTCCGCCAGGCGGATGGCCCTTGCAGGAGCTCGACCATCTCCTTCGCGTCCCAGGTCACGAATCTCGCAAGGTGCGCCGCCGCGGGGGCGGCCTACGAGTGGGCGTCGTTGTGGCCACCAGGCCGGAGCCATTGTCGGATGACTCCTCGCTCGATTCTTCGGTTCGAGCGCCGGGTAGTCGCAGCCGGAGACTGCGTTGCATTTGGAGGCGTTCGCCGGGCGGGGGTGCTGGCCCGGAGTTGCGGCGTGCCTCCTTTTTCATCGTGGTGGTGTGCTCCGTGGTGTCGGCTCGGGTTTCGCGCGTGAACGCAGACCATTTAAAAAAAAAAAAGAGCTCATCAGGGGGTCCCTTTGGACAGGGCTTTTGTGGGATCTGCTTCTCGATCCTTGTTACGCGTTCAATAGCTTCCCAGGAATACTGCTTGCATGCCTCTGTACCCGTACTGATGCTCTCACGGAAGCCGCAAAAGATGGAAACTCACGAACAGAACCGGGTTTGCGAGCGGGCCATGGAAGAGGACATCGACAAGGCACAGATGGAACAGGAACAAGAAAAAGAGAATAAAAAAAGAACTCGGAAACAAAGGTTTGAGCTTGACAATCATTTTGACACCGGGGGAAGAAACAGGACGCCCGCTCACGCACGGAAATTGCGAGTCTCGGCTCTTGGAAAGGGCCGGTACTGTTGCGTAGTCCGTGCAAGCGGGCATGCCTGATTTCTCTTCCCGATAGCCGCACCAACGCTCCAATTTCCGACCTGTTAATGAAGAGAAGAAGCCCGGATCTTCTTGGTCCAGCAGGCGGCTTTTCTTGCCAGAGGTCGGATTTGCGAAGTTGGGAAGCGGCTCCGACGGCCCTTCGAGCGCTGGGTGGTTTTTGTTGTCAATCGTCGATCGTATGCAGACTGTGTCCCGAAAATTCCTTGTGTTCCTTGCGTACAACATTTAAAAGAAGTGAGGGAGTGAGTTGATTGGGAAGACGGGTTCGAAGGAATGCGTGCTACAAAAAGGGCGATCAATCTTCGACAAAAGCGCAGCAAAAGCGACCCTTCTGGGTACTCATCGAGGTCAGCAATCGCAAAACTACGGTGAAGCAACGAAGCCCGCATGAGTGTCCGGTGTCCTTTTAGCAGTAGTGAGGACTGTCATTGGCAAGCTAACGAATACCATGACTCCAAACCCTGTACGATACTGTGTGCCTTCCGCGTTCTCTTTCGTGCGTTTTTGTCGCGAAGCAGGGACTCCGTTGATCCTCCTTGTTCGCACCAATCATCATACATCTTCTGCTCTACAAAAAAGAAGCGAGAGAGAAAGAAACAAGCAAAAAACAACGAGGTACAACAATCGGGTGGGGGGGAAGAAGTGAATGCTAGAAACAGAAGCAAAGGAAAAAGGTACAATATGAGGCAAGAGAGGGAGAGGAGACTGGGTCCGATCGACACGCACGGAAGGCAAAGCTTGCTGCCAACAGGGCAAGCATTCTATGATACAGACACCGGGCATCGTGGTTCTGCATAGACTTGCAAGTTCGAGTTTCCGGGAGGGGGAGTAAGAGCTGTCACGATAATGCAAAATTCTTGAGCCAGGCATGTCGAAACCCGCATTACGACGGATAATGAGGCAGTACTGAAACGTCTCAGCAAGGAATTTGACAACGAAGGTGAGCTGCAGATATTGTTCTTGCAGGGAATTCGGTGTGTGCCGAGAGCCATCGCTCTGTGCAATGGACCCAACACTGAAAAGCTTACGCAAGACGCACTACTACTTGCAACGAGTTCTCGGGGGGCTCTGCAAGATACGGGTTGACAGCGATTGCAACCAACCGGCCCTCCCTGGAGCACGATCTGCATACAGGCGCTGTGTCGACGGTGCAATCGTTGTTGCCATGATGGATCGAAAGCCAACCTGAAATTGCGATGTGCCGGAACTAGAACTGTCGGGGTACTGAATGGTGAGGGTAGCTGGCGAGGTTCGTCTGTGTGGGTACGTGTTTAAGTTCAGGGCTTTGAGTGGGTAACGTCTGAATCAAACCACTTGTCACTTTCACCAGTCGGCTTTGAGTTTCCGACACGCTGCTTTTGGATCCTGTGACTCCTCTCTGAAGGGTGGGTGGGGCGGGATCCTTCGGGGGACGGATAGAGCGTGGGAGGCTGTCAGCTTCCCCGGCTCAAGACTCCTGTTTTCATCTTGTTAGCTGCACCGTGCAGCTGAATGTCTTTACACAGGCGGCACATCGCACCCGAGGATATGGCAAGCTCTCTCTGTGCAATGAGCTTGGCCTGATTAGATGTTCCAAACTCCTGCAAACACCCGTCATGGTCGGCAGTCGCCACCTGGGTCACAGTTTTGAGTCATGTTCCGAGACTCGCTCGCACGAATCACTTGTCGCCAAGCAGCTGCAATGCTGACGACTGACACGTGTGTGTGTGTGTGTGTGTGTGTGTGTGTGTGTGTGTGTGTGTGTGTGTGTGTGTGTGTGTGTGTGTGTGTGTGTGTGTGTGTGTGTGTGTGTGTGTGTGTGTGTGTGTGTGTGTGTGTGTGTGTGTGTGTGTGTGTGTGTGTGTGTGTGTGTGTGTGTGTGTGTTTTCACGTGGTGCCTCCCTGTGCGAGAGGCGTCCACGACTCCTTCAGTTTCAAGTAACCGCCGATGCTCCCGCAGGTTGCGAGTGGGGGTCCGTGTTCAACTGGGGGTGGTGCCTTGACAGCACCTCGCGATCCCGTCGTTGTCTGTTTCGCACTCGCCGCAGCGCCCCAGTCTGTGGATCGAGCAGTATAGCAT
This sequence comes from Diplonema papillatum, assembly GCA_030068145.1. NCBI lineage: Eukaryota > Euglenozoa > Diplonemea > Diplonemida > Diplonemidae > Diplonema > Diplonema papillatum. Next base: position 10,694 of record JAPJBO010000517.1, on the reverse strand, counting down.
CCGCGGCCTTAGGCCGTCTCCTTCATGGTGGTGTTGTTTCTGCCGGCAACACGTCTCCGCTGCTAAGCGCTTTTTCGCGCATTCCTTAAATCGGGGCTTCCTGTGTTGCGTGCAAATCTCGCCGGGGCGTGATGTGTTCACCGCGTCCTCCGGGGCCTTCTTCGGTTGCGACCCTCTGCACGCTCCTGCAGCAAAAGCTGTACCGTTCGCCCTTGCTCCTCCGTCAAAGTACACCGCTATCCCGCCACCTGCTGCGCCTTCTGGTAGCACCCGACGCGCTGTAGTGGCCTTCTGTGCTGGGGGTTTTGGCGCCGAGTAGTACCGGTTCTTGAGCGCCGGGAGCTGGCATCCGGTGCACAACTCGAAGTCCACCGCAAACTCAACGAAGCTTACCCCCAGCTCATGCCCTGGAGGCGCCCAGTTCAACTCTTTCAGCCAGTCCGTGAACGCCATCCACATCTCCGGGCCGTATTTCCACTTGGTTGAAACCGCTGAGGGCGCGATGTCTGGCACTACCAGCTTGTGCGGCTCGGCCGGTCTCCATTGTCGCGGGTATTCTAGGGTCCGATGGTGACGTGTGGATCTGTCCAGCATTTCATCCGCCCCTTGGCGTGCTATCAGGACCTCCACGAAGAAGAGGTGCAGCGTCTCCAGCAGGCGAAGTAGCTTCTCCCGTTCCCTGGGCAGGTGTTCCGAGTCTGCCTGGGGGGCGGGGGCTACTCCGCACATTCGCAAGCACGGTGGCCAACTCTGCTGCGCGGCCGTCAGTTCCGCGTACTTCACGCGTGTCTGTTCCCAGGCCGGGCACTTCCAAAACAAGTGTTCGACCGTCTCGCGCTCCTGCGTGTTGCAGTACGGGCACCCCCTCTCGCTCAGCCCCGTCCGCCCGGTGACCGGCGTGGCTCCTGCGATTACTGACCTCAGCAGTCCGGCTTGGTAGGCTGTGAGAGGTGAGTTCTGCTTCTCTAAGAGGCTCCTGGTTGCTGAAAAATCGACCCCGCTTTGAACCCCCCCGAAATCGTTTCCTCTCCTCGCTGCTAGTCGAACCATCTCGCGCATGCGTAGAGAGTGTCGCAGGTCGTGTTGTAGGAGGCGTGTGTTGCCCTCCTGCGCCGCGTCGTGTACAATTCCTTCCCCTACCTCGTTCACATACGCGATGCACGTAGGTGTCACCCACCGCCACTGGAATTTGTCCAGCGCCTCCTTCAAGAAGGCAAAGGGGCCGTGTAGCTTTGCGAGTTCTTCTCTGTGGACCCACGCCGTTTCCGCCAACGCTCGCGCGTATCCCCACTTTTTGACCTGTTCGGCCCAGGTTGTGATCTGCCTGTACATTGGGACAACGCCTGGGTCTAATCTATGCCCGTGGTGCAGCACGTGCAACACTGCTTCTTGCGCTCGTCGGGGCGGCCCCGTCCAAACTGACTCGGTGAACCTCCTCCTCATGCGTTCGACTTCCTGCTTCCCGATCGCCGTCACCGCTGCCCCATAGTACAATTTTGAGCCCGCCGTCATGCTGACGGCGAGGTCTCGTGCACCAGCTGGGAGCGGGAGGCAGGTCGCCCTTTTCAACACGTTGTCGACCATTCTTACTCGTTCCGCTACTCGCTTGGACTGCTGGAGAGGCTTGTTGGCGGTACCTGCTTCGTTGTCAGCATCACTCCTAGTACGTCAAACGTGGTCTGTCTTGCTATCGTCTCTGGTCGTGCTACCGCTTCTCCGGCTCCATTACTCTCCGTGTAGTGGATTTCTTCGGGGGCGTCCCGCGCTGTCGTAAACCACAGGGACTTCACTTGCGTACAGACTTTCATCCCTGTAAGCCCCGCGAACGTTCCCGACCGATTGGCCGCTTCTTGCAGCTGCGCGAGGCTCTTCAATAGCGCGTATACATCATCCACGTAGGATAGCGGGATCGCTGCTTCGATGTCCGCGACGTGCCGCATCCAGACGCTGATAAGACGCTCAATGGGCATCCCTGCATGATCCCGTTCGTTGGCACGAAGCCTTCCCCCAGTATTGCCCCAATGCGGAAATGGCGCTGCATGCCGGAATATGCCGCACGCAGGGTCTGCAGCACGGTTGGGTGAAACCCCAGCTCCTCTGCTAACCGGAAAGCGATGTCGATCGGCACGGATTCGAAACACTTCTTGAAGTCCAGCGCCAGCCCGTACAAAGGCTCTCCCGTCACGTGCGCTTCCTCTATGAGGTCGTCCGTTTCGTGCTTCTTTCGGCGCTGCGACATGGAATCTCCCGTGCTCCCGGGCTTCGGCAACAGGTGCAGGATTGCATGCATCAACTGTTCTGGCCATCGCCCTTCGGCTTCCACTGCGTTCATGGCCTCGGCCATGGGTTGCAGTGGAACCATACCTAGTGTAGTGGCGTGGGACGCCCGCTCCATGGCATCGCGTTCGATTTCATGAAGTGCTTCGACTCAGTACCCATCGACATCACGTCCCCCAGCACGGTTCCTCCTGCGTTGCGTATCGGTGAAAGATTCCAACCCACGCCTTCTCGCCCCTCAAGATCTCGTCTCCGCTGCGTTCGCCGTCAGGGGTTTGTCCTCTCGCTGCAGGAAAGTCAACGGTGAGGAATATCTGTCGGCGATGTAATCGAACTCTAAGCCCCTGCCATGTGCCCAAGCTTCCCATCTTATGCGTCCACTGCTCTGTGCCGCCTGAGCGCAGTGAACGCTGCCTTTTGGGATCCCTCCAGGTCCGCCGCTCTGGAGTGCTTGTAGCTCGGAAAGATCGCCTGTCATCACGATGTTGGCGACTGCCTCCGGGATGTAACCTCGTCCTACTACCTTTCGTGCGACATCTCTCGCGTTCTGTTCTCGCCTCGTTAGCGGCGACGTACTCAGACGCTCCCGGCACCAACGTCCGCAGGTGCCCCAACAGCTCGTCTCGTGCACGTGTTTGCTTGGTGGAGGCACCCCTTGTTGACGAGTGTTGGAACTTGCTAGCAAGCCGTGAGTCGCTGACAGCTTGGCTCCGTGTGCAACATGAGCAGGTAGCCCTCTGCTTGTTGCCTCGACCTGGCCGTCGTCTGCTTCGAGAAACCGAACACATCCCACGTCTTCCCGCTTACCCTTGGTGCTGACCTCTCTCCCACTGCGGCTCGCACCTCTTCTTCAGCTCCTGCCGTCACCCGGAGCCCGATTCCCCGTCTGTTGGCGGCCAGTCTCTGCACCTGCGTGGGCAGACTCTTCGCCAGTTCCTTCGCCTCCGCCAGCGTTGTAACCGCAGTCAGCCAGACCACGGTTTCTGTGTCCAACTTCGGGACGACAAAAACTCTGCGGTGGCCCGATGCGGCCTCAAGTTTTTTCGCCTGTCCCTGTGGGACACGCATCAGCGCGCCGAGACTGCGCGCCGGGTCCTCGGCCCTGCCTCGCGTTTCCACCCCCGTGATCAGGACGTCGTCTTTGCTAACAAACTGCCCGAGGTAGGCCCTCAGTTTCGCCGTTGCCTCCCCACTCGCTTGCCGTCGTGTGCTGGCGAGGGACACATATCGACAGCCTCTGGAGGCTGCCGAAATGAGTTGATGATTGAACTTGATCGCCGCCTGGCATTGCCACGCGCTTCCACGTCAGCTTCGAACCGACTTCCTTCTCTCCCAATTGGAAAACCGTGCCGGTCGTCGTCTCAATGCGAGTTCCACGCCTGACGACGATGGGCTCCGCGCCCAGCACGCGCTGCGTGTTTCTTGCCGTCGCCGATCGCCTTCTTGGCCTCCGAGCGGCTTGCGTGCTTTTTCACCGTCCCGCAGCTCCTGCACGTTGACGACTAGCCCGTCGTGGCACAGACGTTTTGCTTCATGTTCACATGTTACTGAACACAGCAGATTTTCTGGCAGCCGTTTTCCCGCACACGATGGGCAGCGGGGAACATCGCGTTTCGTGCCCAACGTTCCATTTTCGGGGCGCCTTGTCGGCCGGACCGACGAAATCAGAAATCGGAATCGGAAAACCGGAAATCCGTGCTGGTCGGGTTTGACCCAGCTCTCCTGCCAAGTCACTGTGTTCCTTAGTCGTCGACAGGCCCAGAGACTTCTCCATCGCAGCGTGCGTAAGTCCGCTCCTCGAGCTGACGATGTATGAACTGCTGGAAGGTCAGCAAAGCGGCTGTCTTGCGGCTGTGGCAGGCATGACACGACAAGCGGTACCGGGCACTGAATGGAAGCTTGGCATGACAAGTAGTTAAGCGCTGACACGGACAGACGGGGGCTCGCTGCGTGGTGCCGACGGCAGCCAAACGGCGAACGTGGGAGGTATGGACGCTGCCAATCTCTGCCATACCGCACCGACATTTCCGTCTGCTGTAGTGCGGGAGCCGGGATCGGCGTTACGGTGCCCCGTCGTGAATGTCGGGCACGGTGTATCGCATGCAAGTGCTGCATCCGCCCCCTATCGCGACGATCTGCACGTCACCCAAACTGTCCGCCGCAGCGAAGAACACGCTCTCAAGCAAGGCTTCTGACTCCAGATAATTTGCAGTTTCGCCCAAGTGGCTCCGCTCCCAGTGAAGCTTCCACGCATCTCGGCCTCAGGCTTCTTCGTCTCGAGGAGTGACACCTCTTGGCAGCAGATGATGTCTGCCTCCATGGTCGTCACCGCAGGGAGGTATCTCAGCAGCAAAGTCATGTGCAGCGTCGCAATCGTCAGACTTTGTGGGTCGGAGTTCGTCTCGGTAACCCCTCGGACTCCTCTTCTGCCGGCTGCGGGGTGAGAGCACGTAGGCGACGCCTTCTGCGCCGAGGTCGACCTTCGCGTGGGCGACCATTTTCCCTTCTCGCCGCACCGACGCGAACTTCCTTCACGTCGACGAACTCCGATCCCGAGTCGCCTGCCCGCAGCTTTGTGTTCTTCGAGACGGTCGGGTTCTTCTCGTCGACTACCGCTTTCCATCCACCCGTTCGTGGCTCCTTCCGGACGGTCCCTTTTCCTTCGCCGCAGGCTCTTGCCCCTTGCGCTCTCGTCTTCTCCGCCGCTCTTTGCTTCGGTTCTTCTGGCTCAAACTAGGAGATTTAAACCACGCTACTAACTAAAAATTGAACATTTTGTCACTAATAAAAGCGGAAATCAACCTGCAGGTGCTTGGTCGGGTTAAAATGTTTGATAAGCGAAATACCTCGGAGTACCGGCGGGTCGCATTTGCGCTGGTTCGGTAGGTGTCGCTGACAGATGTGGCGATAACCTTGTGGTGTGGAGTCATCGGAGAAGAAGAGAGGAGATGGCCACCAGCGGCTCCTGGAGGTACAGGGATCGGGTTTGACGGGACATGGCTGTACCCCGCAGCACCATTCGGACCCGCCATGCCTACTAATTGGGGGGAAGCGCGGGAGTCAGATGTGACAAGGACGGTATTGGCGGTGGGAAGACCGCCTGGAGATGCTGTGGCCGTTGTGACTGCCGTGTAGTGGCCCGAAGGGGCCATGGGGAGGACTGCTTGGGACATGGGGGCAGCGGCTCCCTCAGTGTAGTAGGCGTATCGGGATACCTCGGCTGGGTACCCAATGGCGACGCCGCGTGGAGAGGAGATGACGGGTAATTCTTCTGTAACGTGCACGGCTGCAATTTGTGCAGGAGGTGTCGCAGGGACGACCAAAGGGAGAGACATGCCCCGCGGGCTCTCGATGCGGACGTGAGTCGAACGCTCGGCGAAAGCGGTGAAATCTGAGCGGAGCCTGTTCTCCTTTCGCTCCAAGTTCTCTCTCTGCTCGCGGAGGCGGACTTCTTGCTCAACGAGCGGTGCTTCTTCGTCGTCGACCTGTCGGCGTTTTTCGACGAAGTCTTGGTTCTCCTGCAGCTGCTGCTGCAGTAGGTGCTCCTGCTCGTTGACGGCTTCGGTTGCGGCAGCGGCCTCAGTCAGGCGCGCAGCCTCGATCTGCTTCGCCTGCAGCAGCATTTTCTGCTCCGCATCCCGACGGGCCAGCTGCCGAGACGTGTCCTCAGCCGCGTCGCGGAGGGCGATCGCCGCAATTTTTTCCTGCTCCGCAATCTGCGCGAGCCGCTCCTCCGCCGACGCGACGGCTTCCGCCGACCCGTGGACGGCTCGCAGGGCTTCGGCAGCGATGGCGTGAGCTTCGCGCTCGCGTTCTTCTTCTATTTCGGCCTCCGTGCGGTACCGCTCTGCGCCACTGATTTGCCGTTCGACTTCGCGGGTTTGTTCGGCGAGGAGCCGTTCAATGTCGCGCAAGCGTTCCTGCGCTTTCGTGACTTCTGCTTCTTGCTGCTGCAACCGGCGGATAGCCGCGTCGAGCATGCGCTGGCGCTCGGAGAGTTCAAGCTGCCGCTGCCGCTCGAGGTCCTTGGCGCAGTTTAAATCCGCAACGCGGTCCCGCAGCTCGGCGCGCGCCCGCTCTGTGGCCTCGTGTGCCATGTCGATCGCATTCTTCGCCTCCGTTTCCCGCCTCTGTGCCTCGAGCAACGCTTGAATCTGCGCCTGCAGCCGACGCTCTGCTTCCTCCACATCGAGCCTCGCCTGGTGATGCGCCCTGCGAGCTGCGTCTTCACGCTCTCGCAACTCGTCGAGCATTCGCTTTGTTTCATCAATGCCTTCCTTCTGCGCAACTTCCGTCCAGTAGTCCTTCGCCCGGTAATACAAACAGTCAAGCAACGTCGGGTAACACTCTCCGAACCGCCTGAACTCCTGGAGGGAGATGACCCCGTCCCCGTTGGTGTCTCCCTTTTCGAACAAGTCGTTGATGGTGGCCGTGCTGAATCCGACGGTCAAGCGTTTGAACACGACGATCATCCCTTCGATGTCTATTGCTTGTGTCTTCCGCACGTCGAGCTCGTTGAACATGAGGCGCACCTTCACATCGTGAGCCGGGCAGTCCGGAAAATGCATCGCCATTGCGCCTCGCAGAGGGGGCACGACGCGCAAGGAACGCAAAAAAAGGAGGGGGATCTCGAATAAGCCTTTACCCCTTTCTCTTTCTGTGTATCCACCCCGACCTGTAAGTATGGCCCTTTAATTTGCGGTGTTCTTTTTTATTGCCACGTAATTTCTGGACAAATATTATTATTGTGCGTCGAAAAATACGTCGTTCTGATGGCGGGCGATTTTGTTTCATTGCTTATACCTACCTCCAAGGAAGAGTATTTTAGTATATTCAATTATACTCACGGTTGGCAGTCACCTACCCCCCCTGAAAGTGACTTTAGCTCGACTACGCGTCGATTACACTACACGAACTAGCCAGTTCTTGCATATATTCACTCTATACGCGAATTCTGGGGACAAGGCTACGTCGGAGAGGGAGAGGATCATTGCGGAGGTGCACCGGGAAGCATCAAACCTTGTGGCTACCTTTGTGGCTAATTATGCAAAATGTTGGTATCACGGAAAACCGCGTGGAACTAACTTTTTCGGCCAGAAAATGCATCTGAAACACATTTTCTGACGATTTTGACAGGGTTTTGGGCCAGAATACGGGTTAGTTGCTACACCCTGGGCTCGGCATCCTGGTTACGCACCCTGGGGTACCATTGGTAAACGGTTTACTAAACCGCTACTGCTACTAAAGTAGTAGTAGGCATTATGCACACAGAATCATGCATAATTCAGGTTGGCGAGAGTGACAGACCCATTCTACTTGCAAAGCGCTTACCATTTCTGTCCTGAAACCCTCTGAGAGGGCCTCTCAACCAGCGACCAGCGCTCTCCGAGCCTCTCGAATGACCCCAGAGGAGGAGTGGGAGAGAGCGGCACCGCAGCCAAACAGATTTGAATGCTGCCAGAAAGCTGCAAAGAAAGCGTGGCCTAGAGCCTACTCCGGGCCACACACCCGACACGGAGGCACTCCAATGTCCGAACTGCCACACACGAACGACGAAAACTGGCACTGCAATAAAAGGCATCCACGGCCTGAGCATCCACCTGCGTTTTTGCAAGAAGAAACTACGACGCACACCACCACGCCACAGCACCACGCCTGCAAGCTCAGCAGGCAAAAAGGAGATTTGCCCGTACTGTCACAGCGACGGACAGACACCGAACAAACCCCAATTCACAAGCCTACGACACCACAAACCGTGGTGCAAAACTAAACACCGCAAACCAGGAGCTACGACCAGATAACCAGCCACGATGCCAGAGTGCATTCAGAGTACCTTAACTGCGGAGGACAACAAGCAGTCGCCACTTACGCAAAAAGAAAATTTGTTTTTCTAACCCTTCACCAGTGCTCCCGCTAACCTCACTTTTGGTGAGGAATTCCAAAACCTGCTTTTGGACTCTTTTTTTTTTTTGTGCCTTGGTTTCTCGACCAACTTTCTGAGACCGAGAAGCTTTTCTCCAGGGGAGCACCAGAATCTTTCAAGGGGGGTCCGGGGGGGTCTGCCCCCCGGCGAACGGTACGGTACAGGTGGAGAAGGTTTGCACTTCTCAGTCGGTTTGTCACAATAAACACTGCACATTCCTGAAGGCAACAGCCCATTTCAAATTCAACCACCACTCACTACTGTGTGCTGGAAAATCATTGCCACGAGTAGATGCAGACCAGAGATCACATGGAACAAGGCACTTGTGTCGACTCGGAGAGAATCTGTCAAGAAACCCGGGGCTGCTTCTGAGCCTCGACTCTCTTTCTGGCTCCAGCCCCCAACTTCTACCCGCCAGCCCACCATCCCCAGCAGAGGGTAGACCGTGATGCAGTGCTTTGGCTACACGATACCACCAATGGGAAAAAGGTGAGGAATTCCTCATGAGGAATTCCTCACCCTCTTTTTTCGAGCCTCTTTTTTTTTTTTGAGGAATTCCTCGCACTTTTTCGTTAGCGGGAGCACTCCCCTTCACCTTCTCTTTCTACTACCCGACCCTCCCCACTGCACGTCCTCTCAACCCAAAGGAAGTAAGAACGCATATTACAGACCGATACGAGCTGCATGGCAACCCCTGCTCAACATGCATGCGCGTGAGGGGCCCAAGGCTAAATTCAAAGCGATTTCTTCTTGGTGTCGGTCGCAACACTTACAAACATGGCTAGCCGTAGTTAAAGTGTATAAGCATACCTACTACCCTCATACCACCCGCCTCACAGCCTCAATGGTCAACCGGAGACCCTAAAACACCGAACCTCTAAACCACAATAAACGCTAGAAAACGTGTCAGCCGTCTGATAATAGTCAGGAGCTGGCGGATGGTGACTGAGCTTGAGCTCCCTGCCGCGGGCCTGCGGCCCGTGCTGCCCTGCTCAGTGTGAGACTTAGCTAGCTATTTGGCCAGCTAGCTATTTTTAGCTATTTATAGCTAAAAATAGCTAAAATAGCTGCCCAGACGACTGAAAATATGTTCACGTCTTTTTCGTCAGAACCTCAGGTAGGTACCCAAAAACGCAAAAAAATTGCGACGAACCCAGAGTTTCTGCCTCGTTCTCGTTTTCAGAGTCGCCCAACCCCCCCCTGGTACCCCCCCCCGCCCTCTCCGGGCCGTGTCACGGCGTGTGCAGGGTATCGATATCCTGGCTGGTGACATTTTCCCGCTGGTCCATGTAGCAAACCTTTTTCGACGAGTTTTTGCTCGTTTTCAGCTCCGATGAAGAGATCCGTGAAAAATAGACCCGGAGACGAAAAACTATGTGCGTGGTTCGGGGCCCTTTACAAGTTGCAGGGCGCCGGGCGTGGAAGCCGCCACGTGTGGATTGAGAAGGACGGGAATCGATCCCCTGGGTGGTGGCATTTTCCCGCCGGACCACGCGGCAGGCCTTTTTCGACGAATTTTAGCTCGCGATCAGCTGCAATGAAGAGATCCGTGAAAAATAGACCCGAAAACGAAAAAGTATGCGCGTGGTTCGTGGGTCCGTGCATGATGCAGGGCACCGGGTGTGGAAACCACCAGGTGGGCATCGAGCAAGACGGGTATCGACCCCCTGGTTGGTAACTTTTTCCCGCTGGTCCATGTAGCTGACCTTTTTCGACGAATTTTTGCTCGCAATCAGTTCCGATGAAAAGAACTGTGAAAAATAGACCCGGAAACGAAAAAGTATGTGCATTGTTCGTGGGTCCGTGCAAGATGCAGGGCACCGGGCGCGGAAACCACCAGCCTGACCAGGTGTGCATTGAACACGGACGGTATCGATCCCCTGGCTGGTGGCATTCTGTTGCTGGTCCGCGTAGCAGACCTTTGTCGACAAAGTTTTGCTCGCGATCAGCTTCGATGAAGAGATCCGTGAAAAATAGACCCGGGAATCAAACACTACGTGCGTGGTCCGTGGGTTCTTATAGGATGCAGAGCACCGGGCTTGGAAACCACCCGGTGTGCATTGAGCAGGACGGGTATCGATCCCCTGGTGGTGGCATTATGTTACTGGTTCACGCAGCAGACCTTTTTCGACGACTTTTTGCTCGCGATCAGCTCCGATGAAGAGATCCGTGAAAAATAGACCCGGGAATCAAACACTACGTGCGTGGTCCGTGGGTTCTTACAGGATGCAGAGCACCGGGCTTGGAAACCACCCGGTGTGCATTGAGCAGGACGGGTATCGATCCCCTGGTGGTGGCATTATGTTGCTGGTTCACGCAGCAGACCTTTTTCGACGACTTTTTGCTCGCGATCAGCTCTGATGAAGAGATCCGTGAAAAATAAAATAGACCAGGGACCATCCAGTATGTGCGTGGTTCGGGGGTCCTTACAAGATGCAGGCACCGGGCGTGGAAACCACACCAGGTTTGCAGTGGGAAGGACAGGAATCGATCC